>JAGTTF010001752.1:49555-68057 GCA_019095985.1 Streblospio benedicti | reverse complement strand
GACTTGGAAGAAAAAAAAATTGCCGGAGTGAAAGGGGTTCATAAAAAGGTTGAACTGCTGTTTACCAAGGCAATTCAAATTTAAAATAATAGATTCAGAAAGATTTAGAACAAAGATTTGAGGACTTTAACAAAATTATTCGAACCGAGATTGATAGCATAGGTGAGGATATGACCAATTTAGAAGGCAGACTCGCGGAAATGGAAGCAAAGCGTCTGGTCCCAGAATCTCTCCGTTTGATACAGAGTCAACGATTGTAGCATTGTAAAAAATTGCCAAGAACCTTATCAGAGACAGTATAGGGAGTGAAGTCAAGATGAAGCATGCAAAAACGACCCCTTTTCATGAAAATATATCTGGAACAGTTGTTAAAATATTGAATTTGAGAGCATAGATGACAAGATCAATATTCTAAAAGAAAAGCAAAAACTGGCCAACTCTGCATTTAAAACACGTTTTGATCAGTTCAACAAACATGGTAGATACAGCAAAAACCAGTTTTGCGTGCCGTGACTTGTGTACACCCTCCATCCATCCAATGACTGCTTTAATAGGCATTAATGGCATTGTATAATCTCCTGTGCATTTGGATATTATTGAACAATAGAAGTTATGCTTTCCTTCACTGGTTTAAGTCAGTAGCAGTTCAACCATGCAAATTTGCCTGACGTTTTTAATTGGACTTTGCCTGTTCAAAATGTCTATTTTTGCAAATTTAAAGAAACCGAAACTTTTGCGTAGGTGCAGGATATTACTTTAAATCATATCTAATAATTTTTTAGAATAAGTGTTTAAGGAAAAAGTTTTTAATCTGGCAAAAGCAGTGGAATAAAATTGGTGCTAGCACAATAGGCTGATTTTGGGTGAGATTCCACTCAGATTGTTCAAAGTGGTGTGCAGGATCCTATATACCTCTCTACCAATCTCTGTTTATATCAGGTTTCAATTCTAATGCTAGAATGGCCACCCTCAATGGGCATTTGAACTACTAATGTTCCACATCAAGCATCTTGATTAATGGCCCCCTAATATAGTTAATTGTTTTTTTTGTTAATTGTTAATTGTTTCTAAAAGCATATAAACACAGCTGTTCAATCACAGCCCCATTTGCCTCTTAACAATATGGCAGTAATTTGAAAGATTAGGTCATATAAAGTGGCAAAATTGATATATAAACAATTAGGCATTCACTGATTTGGCAACGTGCTGTAATACTTACAATTTCGTTTTGTCCTTAGCATGAACTAGTCCATCAAATAAGTCACAATCATATTTTTTGTCTAAATGTACACAGCAGCATTGTATGTTGATTTTGAATATTTCTTATAATATTATGATTTTTATGGACTTACCATATTTTACCAACAAGTAGAAGAGACCATACATTTGTAATAAAAATACCCCAAATGTTTTTTGATTAGTTATTTTGTTCTACCATATAAATAGTCATGTATACAAATTTAGTTTTTTTTTTTTCTAATCCCTAGATGATAAACATGCTGCGCCTGTCTTAGGCATTGCCTATTCATATTACAAAATTCTATGATTTGTTTTATTAAGTAAGGAAAAATGTTCAATCTTCTATTTATTGAGTAGATGAACTGTAAGTGTAGATAGGTAGATTAAGTTAGGTCATATTGAAAGGTATTAGAAAGATGTTTGTGTATGGTTTGAATAGGGTACAAGTTTGAGTGATTTTTTATCATTTTTCAACCAGGTAGATTGAATTATACAATAGTGTACATGTATACAGGATATAAAGCACTTCTTTAGATATCACAAGTGAATTTAATAAAACTGATGTTGCTTGTTTATATATCATACGAGTAGGGGTCAGACTTTTCATTTCATCATGATAAGGGGGGTCAGACTTTAAAACCTAGTTCGAGAGAAAACCAACCGACCCCCCATGAAAGTCAAAATGACTCTTCCCTTCCGCTCGGGATTATTTTTTCATAAATTGAAGGATCATATTGATTATTCTCAAACGACTCAGCACACATGTCTACTCTTGCAATTTGTTTTGGACGTAATGAATGCAGTTGTTTTTGCATTTACCTTGTTTAGTTGGGATACATGACTGATTTCGTGAGCTTTAATTATCCTTTCGTTTTTCAACATAAGCTTGGGTATCAAATAAATTAAATGGATTTGTCATAGCACCTAGTTGAGAAAATTAGCACAGCTACATTAGCAGAGGCTGATACAGTCTATTTCGTAACAAATTTTGCAAGATGATAGTAAATCACCACCAAATTTCAAATACTTATTGTATGTTTGATTAAGGTGGGGGATTAAAATCTATAGTATTGTAAAATACACGTACAATAAGTCACTAGTCAGTAACATTAAAATTTAAGGTGGTTTTTCTTACAGCCGTGTCTGGTAACTTGCAAAAAAAAAAATTACATTACAAATTACAAGGTTCACTTGGTAAGACAACATAAGCACAGAAGGTTAACAACCAAGGAGACGCTCCCGGCACGTTGGTAGGGCACAAAAAATGTTAATGTAGATATTCCATATATGATTACAAACCTATACAGCACAATTAGGAGGTCAGGGCCTCTGACCCACCCACATCTTGCACATCAGGACCACTAGCTTACACAATGAACTGACTCAGTATCAAAACAAACACTATACTAACATTAGATACCCCCAAAGTCGCTTCTGGGGACAGCTGTTGGAGGTAAATATCAGAGTAACTGGACACGATCTTCCTTCATAAGCCACACGCCACATTGTTCTTTCTCGAACGTCAGTCTCCCCTCAGGCACAAACAGTCGTTTAGGGTAAAATGTTTCTTAAGGCATAATGTCTAATGGGCAGGATATAAATTGTAAAACATCTGAAAGGCTGCACGATTTAAGGACAATTACTCCTGGGTAACTATGAAAATTTGTGAAACAGTAGGTAAGTGCACAATAATAAGAATACATAATACAATTATAGTTCTACCCAACCACTCTAATACTCTACACAAATAATCATAAGATCGCATACCTAGTAAGGTCACGCTGTTCAACCCCTGGGTCAATCTATGACACTCTCTCATTCCTTCGGGCGCAAACCGTGCCAAATCGGCACTCAATAAATGTCAGTATTAGTATAGTACAACCCAATCAAAACAAAGGATTTACAAATGAAATCAGACACGAAGCATGTCCATATAACAAATAAAAACATATACAGTATCAACATGCAGTTTTACATAATGGCACAGGTTTTACAAAATGGCACACAGATATAGTTGGAGTGCGCAATTTTCAGGCCCTGTGTTGGTAGGGTTTGGATTTAAGGGTTTATCTTTAGTACAGTAAACAGATAGGGTATCTAAAGCTAAACATTAATTAACTTGGGATTATAGTAAAGACAATTAAATTTGGGGGCCCTGGTTTAGGGTTTGATGTGTTTTGAAATTTAGCAGTCACTGACAATTTCAAAAAATAGCATAGCAAGAAGTAGAAAGTACATTATTATACCAGGATTAGTAATTACACAGCATGCAAGAAGTAGACAGTATTTCAGTAGATGAAGCATAATTTCACACACACCCTTTTTTTTTTTTAAAAAAAAGCGTGCACGTGTGTAACAGGCGTATAGGACACATACATAACATTTTTTTTTCAAGGGCCTCATTTTGGTCATGAAGTACAGAGTAAAATACGTGTTACCTTTAAATCACAGGCACGTTTTCATATTTTTTTTTTCATCCTTGAATATCCACGGTTTTGGATGGTCAGATTTTCACAGTATCCTGGCCAGGTATTGACATTCAAAATAAGCATGCAATGTAGCATGTTTGAATAGACATATTGCTGTGAAATACTGAACATCTTAAACCCCACAATCACGCAGTTTTTTTAATGGCCTGGGGAGAGGCCAGGTTGGGTTTGTACAGGACACAGTCACCGGGCTGCATGCCGACTCACAATTGGATGGATTCAAACACACGGATTAGCAGAAGTAGCAGACACATTTAGCATAGCAGAATGATACAGATCATACACACACACAGTAGGACTACATACAATGGGATTTTTTAAAAAATGATTTGGAGGTTATAAAGGGGGTATATCAAAACTGAAAACCAACACAGGGGTATGCGCAGTAAGGGGTTTCTTAGGCCCATATATTCGACAATTATCAGTTACGAGCGTAGAACGTTGATTTATTAAACACATATAGCACACTGCAACACAGGGAATGTTAACTTATTAAACACACTTAGCACACTGGAGAACAGGACACATTAGTTTATTAGAGAAATATAGCGCACTTACATCCATGACATAATTATTTAGGAATAGGACATTAGGAACGATATCAGGATTACACTACACCTTCACACCTACAGCTTGGTCCCACGTACATAACGCGTCTTTAAAATGCAATTTACGATGTTTTGGTAGGGAAATGAATGCTTGATGACCGAATTTTCACATTAGGGGAGGGAACCCATTAATATTTTGGTTAAATAAATTAGACAGAGACATATTAAGCTATACCTGACTTAAGTTAAAAATATATGATTTCTTATCACTTTTACGAGTCTCAATACATAGTTCAGGATGGTATTCAATTGTAGAGCTTTAATAATGACATAGTTTTACTATTATCATAGGATTTCTTATATTATTACTAGATATTCATACAATTCGTTTAATCATTGCATGTTCAATATATATTTGAGACAGCGGATGGTGTTTTCTACTAGAATGTATAATAATATCACCAAGGCAACACCAGTGGTGATACCCTGATGGATGGCAGACAGGATGGGCAGACTAAAGAAGAGTAATGCTAGACAACCAAAGAAGCATTGTTCATTCTGCACACAATATCTAGCCAAACCCTTTTTTATGTGTGGCTCAGATGGCATAACAACCATGGACATCATGGCATATTGTTGTGCTAATGTGCATAAGGCTTGTATCGATATATTCATAGGTCGAACACGGGTTTGCCCCATAGCACTGTTAGACCGCAAAAAATATAACTGCGCAAAATATAACCAGTTATGATTTGCGTTAGCTAAAACTATAACCACACCATCGAAAATGGAGCTGGTGACGCAAAAATATAACCAGACGCAAATTATAACCAAGGTGTATAGCCAGTCACAATTCTAATCTCGTCAAGTGGTGAGTTCAATCACCAAATTACCGACTACTTTGTTTTACAGTTTACAAGGCACATACGCATATAGAAGAGGGTTCACGCCAGTGCATAATGTCTAAAACTGGACTAAAATATGCAAGTTTACTGCAGCATTTATTGTGGGTTGTGTATGAGTAAAAATATTGGCAACAAATCTGTAGAATGTGAAGTCTTTACATATGCATGGATGTTGTTTGACTGTAGGGTGTATTGTAGTCAAATATGGTGTGCACATTCGTGGTTTTCAATGTGGTGAAACACAGCAATATTTGTAGCCTTAATTGAGCTTAGTATATAACAACTGTACCCACTTAAAAAGTGTGTTTGTCATAGAAGGCGGCACCTCCTAGGCATTATGCTATATATATCTACCCTATACATATTTTTGTCTCTAGTTATGGCAGTGTCACTTTATATGTCTCTTGAAGAAGATACCATAGCAGCTGGTGGCGTGAAAACCTTTTAGGACACTTGGCGTTAGCTCAAATTACAATATCGTGCACTGGAATCATTTCATGAAGACACTGATTGCTTCATTTGCTCCACAAAACGCCAGGAATGAGAAATAAATATTGTCAGTCTTTTTTTATGGTGGTTCGTGTGCATATTATAAGGCCAGAACTTATGGGATCGTCTGGAATAACGTTCTGGACCTTTTCAGATGGGATGACTGAGAAGGCAGGCTCGTGGGATCATTCAGAAATAGCACAGAATCGTCAGCATGACAACGTTTATGCAGAAAAACATACAGATGAGCAAGTTAGTCCCCCACCCCCAGAGAGAGCAAAAAGGATTATTCAAATCAACAACTCAATAATCTAACGTTTCGAGAAGTGATAACAATTTTGGGGGCTAGAACTAGGCAACAAGTGTGTAGTTTCCTTCAGGAAGACATGTGCTGCAGCTTTAATCATTGAGCGTCATGAATAAGCGAACAGTTGGAACAGATGCTTGTATCATTGTGTCATTGCTTCAGATTGTAAGGGTAGTGGCGGCTTTCTGTTCATATGTTTGAACATGCATCCTCAAAACAGCAGACGAGGCCACAGTTAAGCAAAAGACCCAGAACCAGCCAGAAGTCCGCCATTTACCAAATGAACCAGCCAGACCACTCAATAGTTGAGGCCTGAACACCCATGACCAACCTCGAAATGATAAGCACTAAACATTGGATAACTAGGTGTGAACATATCTGATTCCGTCGTAGGTTAATAAAACAAAAAATACTCTCTACTGCATGTTACAAACTACGTACATTTGCTCTGGTTATATTTTGCGGCAGTGGTTATATTTTTGCGTCACCAGGTCCATCGGGGGTCGGGGTTGCGTTTTGCGTTAACGCAAAACATAACTGGTTATGTTTTGCGGCTGGCTATGTTTTGCAGTCTAACATAGCACATCCTGCACTAAAAACGGGCTTATGTGGACATTGAATTAAAAAAATCCATGGGATGCATCTTTTCTATCGCCGGATGACACATGCACAAGATGTCAAACTTGGTATTATCAAGCACATCCTCAATTTAGAATGGTAAAATCTTCAACGCTGTCAAAGGGATATACTCATCAGTTGAGTGCAGTGTTAGAGTAGGTGGAGCATGCACATTTTGGTTCACGGTAAATGTAGGATTAAAACACGGATGCACCCTCTCTAGCTTGTTCTTCAATCTGTATTTGAACGACCTGATCAAACATTTAAAAGATATCGACACTGGAATAAAGATAGATGGAACTAAAGTCAGTATTCTTTGCTATGCGGATGACATTGTGTTGCTTTCGGTTCATCAAGAAGGGCAACAGTCTATGTTAGATGCTCTGAGTGACTGGAGTGCTCTCTGGGAAAATGAAAATCAATTATGATAAAAGTAAAGTAGTTCATTTAGAAACCAAACAATAAAAGCAATCCCCTTTAACTTTAACATACATGGAAACATAGTCGAAACCCAAAACAAATACAAATATCTCGGACTCCTCTTGGAAGAGCATTTAGACATGAAAGTGACGTCAGATCACGTGGCAAAAGCTGCCCAACGTGCCCTGGGACTGCTAATTGTCCAAGACAAGGCCCACACGGGGTATGCCTGTGGACATCTATACCAAGCTGTATGACTGCATGGTGCAGTTCGTCATTGACTACGGAGCATGCATATGGGGACAAAAGGTCATACAGTGCAATTAATAAAGTTCAAAGCAGAGCTACAAAATACTTTTTAGGCTTACACAAAAGGGCACCCAACGCTGTCTCAAATGGAGACATGGGCTGGAAGGCACCAGCAACCAGACAATGGTCAAAGGTAGGCCACCAATGGGCACGACTAGTCAACATGGGAAAAACAAAGACTTACATACAAAAGGTCTTCCGGTGGTCATACAATCTAGCCATTAGGAACGTGAAGAATTGGACTCACAGACCAATGAAAAAGTTTGGTGAAATAAACATTAACAACAATATCAGGGATAAGTTAGACAGTAAGCAATTGACAGTTCAGATTCAGGAGAAAGTGCAAAAATGACAGAAAAAGAATGGAAGAAAGAGCTAAATCAGACGACAGCAAAGCATGGACGGGGCAATAACAAACTTAGGACATATAGAACCTTTAAATATGAATACAAAATGGAACCATACGTACAAGCCAAACTGCCGAAAAAGTGAGCAGCTCAGCCATTGCAAAGTTCGAGCTGGCATCGCAACATAGAACTTCGGAAGATATGAAGGAAAACCTCTACATGAAAGAACGTGTTCTTTCTGCCCAAAAGTTATCAAAGACGAAGTACATGTTATCTTACATTGTCAGCATATGAGAATATTCGAAAAGAATTAAATGAACACATGAAACAAAAATATGAACAATTTCAACAAAACCGAATGGTGCACAGATTCTGGGCCTTGCCCTATCAAATGAAAGATTTATAAAAGGTTACTGCCAGGACCTGCAAAAAACCCATTAAGCGGATTTATAAGTCAAAAGCCATTAATCACGTTCCCCCGCATTCTTCGTTGACAGGTCGAGCGATAGGTCAAAAGTCATTAATCACGCCTCGCCGGTCAGCTGTCCAGCGCTCGACTCGCGGATTAGACTGGTGCTGAGTTTTCGCGCACGGGGGGACGCGATCTCGACCGCTCAATCGACGAGGGAAGTCATGGCGGAATATCGGCGTGACGAACGTCGTGTTGAAATCGGTCCTCGCTACCGGGGCGCCTCTCGACCTTCCCTCCCTAGCCAAGCGTTTTAACTAACGTCGTCTACGACCCCCGCCAGTTTAGCGCCCTCCGTTTAAAGAGTAAAAAGATCGGCGGTTCTATGTTACTCTTCGCCAACGGCTACGCGATTTGTCACGGTCCGGCCACCAACCGCTTCGAGGCCCGTCGACGTCTCCGCCGCTACGCCCGCAGGATCCAAAAAGCCGGCTACCCCGATTTGAGGCTTACGGCGACGGGGCTCGTGACGGTGTCGCTGGTGGCCAGCGTGGGACGTCGCTTGAACCTACCCGACGTCCTCGCTCTCATGACGGACGCCTCCTACGAGCCCGAGCTCCATAACTATCTGATGCTCCGCACCCCCCGGGCCCACTTCAACGTCTTCTCCACGGGTAAGGTGGTGGTGACTGGAGTACGATCGGTAATCTTACAGAGAAACGACCGCGGGTGGGGTCCCGGGATTAGACCGGATCTAGCGCTCGCCACGCCGTCAACGGAATATAGTGGGTTAAAAACCGTACGAATAGCCGCCGAGGGGGGACCGAATGCGGCGCGATAATCCCTACACAGTCGTAATATGAGAGAATAAAGCTAAAAAAGACTGGCGCCTCGCCAGGGCTGATTAGACTGCTCAGCTCATCTCGCCCGCTTTCGACCTAGCCAGAGACCGCCGTCACACACTAACCATGACCGTCGGCCGCTCCCACCGAGCACGGATCCCCATAGAGATTCTCCTAAGCGTGTTAGCTAGCATCCGGGGCGCTACAATCGAAATCGCGCTTAATAAAACGCGGACCGCCCTAGCGGTTTTAGGCGCCGCCATGATTCCGTACCCCAACTCCCCGCTCGAGCCGTTAGAGATGTACCCGGTAATCTCGTTAGAGAGTTTAACGAGGCGACAACGATCTTTAACGAATGGTCGGCGTATATTATCTGAATACGGTTTCTAGAGCCGTAGAGGTCAAAAAAAAAAAAACCAACGCCTCTCTCTTTAGAGAGGCAATATTAACATCCCCTCTCGAGCCGTTAGAGACGGTAATCTCGTTTAGTTTAACGAGGCGAGCGATCTTTATGTCGCCGTATACTATCTACTGCGGTTTCTAGAGCCGACCAAAAAAAAAAAAAAACGACCCCCCTTTAGAGAGGCAATCAAATTATATAAGCCGTTAGGACGGCGTTTAATCGTATTTATCTAGTATAGATCGATTTTTTTCGCTCAAATTCGAGAACTAAAAACGCATTTAATTAATTTTCGATTTCGAGAACTAAAAAAAATAATACTCGACTAAATTACCGTCTAACGCCTCGTAATCGCGTCGCTGAAAGTAAATGGTCGATCTCATTAAATATTATAGGACGATCTCATTAAATATGCGCCAGACTTATAGGCCGAAGTCGTTAATCACGTCCCCGGCGCAGCTGTCGCGGGCGTCCGCGAGTCCCCATCGAGAGAGAGATCAATAGAAAAGGAGGCGCGCTGGAGCTATTTAAACGACTCATCAAAAACGCCCGCCGATCGAACCTCTTAGGCGCGCGCGTGCCTCGGGCACGAGCTCCATCCAACGCCGAGAGAGATCAATAGAAGAAGAAGCGCGTTCGAGCTATTTTAAACGGCCCCCTACATCAAAAACCGCCCGGCCTCTAGAGATACGACCGAGCGGCGGCGAAGCTATAAGGCGGAAACCATTAATCGCGGGCGACAGTCGAGTCAAAAGCCATTAATCACCCCCCCGCACGCGCGGGATTTTATAGGTAAGAAGCCAATCGACGACGGTCCTCTCGCGTTTAACTAGGGAGGGGCTTTTTTTTTATAACGTCTCTTATAACCCCGTTCTATATAGGTCTTTAGAAAAAAAAAGAATAAGAAAACGCTCTTTTACGGTATATTTATTAGAAATCTCTTTAGAAAAAAAAGAATCTCTCTATAAAAAGTACAAACGTCGAAGCTAAGACGACGAAATCTCTTTAAAAAAAAGAATCTCTATACAAAAGTACAAACTTAACAAAAAATCTACGTTTCCATAATCTCTCTATAAAAGTACAAAATCTCTCTTTAAAAAAAAAGAATCTCTATACAAAAGTACAAACTTAACCAAAAAATCTACGTTTCCATAATCTCTCTATAAAAAGTACAAACGTCGAAGCTAAGACGACGAAATCTCTTTAGAAAAAAAAGAATCTCTATACAAAAGTACAAACTTAACCAAAAAATCTACGTTTCCATAATCTCTCTATAAAAAGTACAAACGTCGAAGCTAAGGCGACCAGGGGCCGGCTCGACTCATCGCGGATGAGACGCAGCTGGCGCTCGTTTAAGCTAATGAGGCCACTTTACTCATTCCAGCGGCACTCACCACCTACTCGACATCACAGAAAATTGAGAGAGAGACAGCTGACAACCGTTTTACACCCGCCTTTCGTCTTTACGAAAGCGATCCAAAAATCTAAGAGAGAAAAAAAACCTAAGACGATCGCCGCCTCGGGGATTCGTATACGTAAACGTCACACTTATAATTTCATCAAGCGCGATTCTTTTAATCTATATATTCGCGTTTACAAAATCTCGTCTTTTATATCGCAAATATCGAATCGGTATACGGCGTTCAAAGCCCGGTTTTATTTTCGAAATAACGACGTAAATTTTTGTAATTTAGAATCGATTAATAAAAGCGACTTCCTCGTGTCGTTGAACCGCGATAGCGTGCGATGCCGTTTTAAAAAAACTATTTCATAACGTCAAAGCCTTTAACGGGAAATATGCGGTAACAGTCTCTCTCTTAAACCCGAGAGGTATCAAACTACGAGAGAAAAGTCTTTTTTAATAAATATACTTAGCGGTCTAAGAAGAGACCCAGCGCCTTTTTTTTCAAAGCCTCGGGGGTTTGGACAATAAATCGCCATCCAAATATTGATACGGGTTATCGTATGGGCGCCGCGACCTCCACATCTCAAATACTTTTTGCAATCAATTCTTTGGCAGTAACCATGAAGAATTAACCTATAATTTCATCAAGCGATTTTTTTTAATCTATATATTCGCGTTTACAAAATCTCGTCTTTTATATCGCAAATATCGTATCGTTATACGGCGTTCAAAGCCCGGTTTTATTTTCGAAATAACGACGTAAATTTTTGTAATTTAGAATCGATTAATAAAAAGCGACTTCCTCGCGGCGTTGAACCGCGATAGGGTACGATGCCGTTTTAAAAAAACTATTTCATAACGTTCGCCTTTAACTTTCAACTAATAAAATATGCGGATTAAAAAAAAACCCGTCATCCGCTTCTCGTAGTTTATGTCGTTTTAGCTCCAACTTTTAGACCTCGAGACCGATCAATTTTTTTTAAAAAAAAGCAGCGAATTGATCGGAGTAAAAAAAAAAAAGTTGTCTCAAGGAATCGCGCCGGGGCAAATACCTCTTCAGACTCAAATTCGGGACGAGATACAATAACACGTATTATTGACAACGGGTGATTGCCGTTGTCTTCAAAAATTGAGAAGTAGTTGTTTGACTAATTCATTAAATTAACAATTGTGACCAATTCATTAAATTAAGAATTATCAATAGTTAATTGACTAATTCATTAAATTAAGAATTGCGACTAATTCGTTAAATTAAGAATTGTCATTTCATTAGATTGTAACCGGTCGCGAAAAAAAAAATTCTTTAATAACCGCGCGATAGCTTAATATACAGTGTGCAAGAGCATTCGTGTCTTATCGTCTTAATTACGAAAGCTCCCGCTTCTCACGGGGCGAGCCCTCCAACCGCGATTATTTAACGAACTACGTCTTAGTAAATGTTGGAAATGCGCGGTATTACCGTATCGTATAAAAAGTTGATATTTAAACCGATTAGATTTAAAGGACACAACGTCCGCGATCTGAATATATTGTAATAAAAAAACGACGTATCTCGGTTTTTGGGGCAAAACACGGTTAATAGATACGACAAATATATTCAATCGCGTTATACTATCATCGGCTCACCAGTAGCATTTTTCTCTTCGTCTAAGGCGATAAATTTTCACACGAACGAACGAGAGGTATCAGCGTATAAGTTTTAAAGACCATTCCAACGGAAGATTGGAAGCTGAGACTAAGGTAAAAAATCAAGGAAGCGATTTTAAAAGATTTTTTAAAGACCATTTTAACGGAAGATTTGTGATTAAAATTTTATTTTTTTTTTAAACGCCGTTTCGACGGAGACGGCTCTAAGCGATATAATATTTGTATTTGGTGAATCGATTCTCAAACGTCGCGATTAACAAACGGAGATAATTTCTGATACCAAAAAAAATCGAACCATAAATTGGGGAACTTTCCTCGCCCGCGGCACCCGGGATAAATCATGATTTTAATAAGACTTGGCTCAGTTTCTTATATATATATAAAAAGGCCGTCATTAGAGAAAATAGAAGATAAAAGGAAAAGAGACGGATAAAAAGAGCCCGAAGCTCCAGCCGATCGGTATTATAAATATTATTACGAATCAACTTTTTTCTTTCTAATAGCGGACGTCGCGTCTTTTCCCCCGTTTATATATATAAAAAACGGGGCCAATCTAGAAGATAAAAGAGACGGATCTCAAGGCGATCGATAAATCAAATCAGTTCAAAAGGCTCGTCTTTTTCCCCCAAAACCGAGCGCTAGCTATAAAAAGGCGACGGCGCTAGGCCCTAAGCGTCATTCTGGAAGCTAGTTCGCTCCCCGAGCAGGCCTCTCTATTATCACGGAAGGATACGGTTTTTATAAGAGGAGTGCACTACTGACATGGACAGTCAACATAGGTGAGTGCGTTATGTTACTACTTTACCAATTAACGAAAAAAAAACCCTCTCTCTCTCTCTCTCTCTCTCTCTCCCGCGGGCCTCGTCTCGACAGTCGCCTCAACGGGCGTAGCGGGGCCTCCCGCGGACCTCATCATCTCGACAGTCAGCGCGGTGGCGGTCTTAAGCGGCTGAAAAAAAGACTGGGGTTAAGTAAAGAGGGTATTAATTTAACGATTGATGTCCGAGGTTTTTTTTATTTAAAAGAAAAGCGCTTACCAGGAGGTGAGCCGTTCTGTGTAGAACGCTGTGTCTTAAACTCTGCCACTCGGTAGGGGTGGAGGCTAACATATACTCGGTGAGACGTCGAGTCCAGACGACGTCGCAAAAGGAGCTCTAGAAAAAAAAAAAAAAACGAAACGAGGTGGTTTTTTAGAAGCGCGGATTATTTTTTCGCCTCTACGGTACTAGTCAAAAAAAATAAAAAAGACGTTATACTTACAGCCTTATGACGCGCGATAGCGACGTTTTCCGACGTCCTGCCATTGATTGTCTTTTTTTTTTGAAAACCGTCGTCGCTTTTTTTTTCGCGCTTCAATAGTAATTTATACCAATTTTTTGCGAGTGGGTTTTTTTTCTGTTTTTTTGTCGTTTTTTGTGTTTTTTTTTCGAAAACCGGTAGATCAAAGCTTTTTTTTGAGCGCTTCAATAGTAATTTATACCAATTTTTGCGAGAGAAGTTTTTTTTTCTTTTTTTGTCGTTTTTTTTTTTCGAAAAATACGAAAATACTTTATATATAGCTTCGTTAGTAATTTATACCAATTTTTCGTCTATAAGTTTTTTTCTGTTTTTTTTTGTTTTTTTTTTTTTTTAGTTTTAATACGCTTTATTATACCGTTTTTTTCTGTTTTTTTTTTCATAGTAAATTATATACTTCTCTATTTTTTTAAATGAGGGTTTTTTTTTTTTTGACTTTAAGATTTTTTTTTTTTTTTACCTATCCTTTAGAATGGAGGATAAACCCCGTCACCGGCGTTAACCGTCACCGATGCCATAACTCACAACGCGGGCTTGTGTCAGAAATTCTACATCGACCTGCAGAACCGCGAGTTCACAGACTTTACCGTCGTGGGTGGGGGGCTTCTCTGCCTTGCCACAGAATGGTGCTAGCGGCGGGGAGCTCCTACTTTCGAGGCTGCGCTTAGTAATAATATGATCGAGCGGCGGAACGGCGAGGCGATTCTGGAGACCGTAACCTCGCGCTCAATGCCGTTTTTGGACTACATGTATACCGGCAGATTGAGCGTTGAATACCGTCATATTAAGGACGTTCTCCACGCGGCTGACTACCTGCAGATACCGGCTATCAAGCAACGGTGTGAACAATATATCGTCAACGAACTTAACCCCGATAATTGCTTAGGGTGGCTACAAGTTGGAACTTTGTATAACTTAGGGTTTTTGGTAGAGCGAGCCAGAGAGACGATTTACAAGTTCATCCATCGCGTTGTAGAATCCGCTGAATTTATGCGGCTCTCATTAGCCGAAATTTTAGAGTGTTTCTCTTACGAACGTTTTAAAGTAAGAAACGAAGACCTTCTGCTTCAGGCGTGCATCGACTGGATTAGATTTGACAAGACGAACAGATTGGGGAAAGCTAGCGATTTGCTGAAGTGTACAAACCCTGCAAAGTGCTCTGACGAGTTCTTAAAACAGTTGACTAAGATAAACTCGGATATCATTAGCGACGAAGTACGACAAATCATCGCTAATGTCGCGTTTGAAAGAATCACGACTTCGCAGCCTCCTCTCACGGACGAGAGTAGTAGCATCATTCTCATTGGCGGATATTCCAATCACGGCGGCATCCGTAAGCATTTTAAACCCCGAATAGGCGATAATAAGCATCAGTGGAGGCGGTTGGTACCCCCGCCAAAGTACAGGAGATACGCCAGCATCTGCGCCGTTAACGATGGTCTGCTCTTAACTGGAGGCTTAGATGACGACGTCGATTCCAAGGAATCCTATTTATACTGGATTAAGTACAACGCGTGGAACCAGGTGGCCGATATGCAGCGACAGCGTAGCAAACATTCTTCTTTAGCGTTTGGTAAAACGGCCTATATATTCGGGGGGCGTTTGTGCGATAAAACGGTTCCAGCTTTTGACGTTGAAAAGAATGAGTGGGGCGCGGTGAGCCCTATGCCTCGCGCTCCGGGTAGTTCGCCCATTGTGGTCAAGAATGGCGTATGCGCTTACGTCATTTCGAGCACCTCCGGCGTTAGCGAGCCGATCGTGCCCGACCACGGCTTTTACATGTACGTATACGACGTCATAAAAGATTCGTGGGCTCAAGGACCGTGTCCCCCCGGAAGCGTTAACCACGCGTTCGGATCGGCCGCCGTAAGTCATAAAGACACTATATATCTTGTCGGAGGCGAGCTCAAACTGTGTCTGTCCTACAACACGCTCACGCGCAGCTGGAGCAGCCTGACCCCACCGCCGCGCGTGCACCAGTTTGGAGCCACTGTCCTGATAGACAAAATCATCAGGATTTACGGCGGATCGGCGGCTTCTACCGATCTTGCCGTGCAGTACGATATCGACCGAGACGAGTGGGAGATCTTAAGCGACGTCGCATTCGGCAAAAATGTTACCATCAGTCGCACGTCCGCTTTTCGCGTCGCGATTGATTAATGAGGAAAATAGGTGAGAAATGCTGTTTAAAAAAAAAAAAAAAAAAAAAATGAGAGACAGAGCTTTGATTATCTTTTTTTTTTCTGTAATAAATCCGCGCCGCAGTCTTAAGCCATAATTGTGCGGATATCACCGATGTTTTTAGTTTTTATTCTTTAGGTTAGGTAGCTGTTAGACGCGTTGACGGTCTTAATTTAAAAAAAAATGACTACGACGTACATCTTTATTTTACAGTTTGATCGATTGGTAAAAACGCCCGTTCACGATTTTCTAACCGTAATTACGGTTTATTACGTATTATAAACGCTTTGTTATAGACGCGACTATCGTACGTTGACTACGCGTAATTACAGCGCTAGCTCACACACCCCCTGCGTCTACTCTAGCGATGGCTTTTTTTTCTGTTTTGCAGGCGGACGGCGGGGTCGGAGGGTGCCGGCGCGAGGGCTTCCGAAGCCAGCCCGGTGACGACGTGC
The DNA here is from genome assembly GCA_019095985.1 of Streblospio benedicti. Taxonomy (NCBI): domain Eukaryota; kingdom Metazoa; phylum Annelida; class Polychaeta; order Spionida; family Spionidae; genus Streblospio; species Streblospio benedicti. The sequence goes on along the minus strand of JAGTTF010001752.1, from coordinate 51,751 downwards.
CCGTCGTGGAGCGAGCTCTGGGCGGCTCTACATCTCGAAGACGTGCCGCTTCCAACACGGGTAGGATTCTTTTAACGCTACCGTTTCCCTAGTCTTTTTTAAAGCGTAAAAAAAACGTAGGCATAAAAAAAAAAATGACGAGAAGAAGAAGATGAGGGTTTTTTTTAAAAAAGTCTTTTTCCCCTTTTTATTCCAGCGCCCCCCGTCCCGTACTAGGATCGTCCGTCGGGTGGTGCCGTCAACGTCTGCACCGACGACTCTGCCACCGGAGGAAGAGGATAGTCAGCGTGACGGGTTTCGGTGCCCGTACTGCGCCAAGACGTTATGCTTCAAGAGAGACAAAAACAGTGTAACACGCGCTAATTGTTGCCACTCGGGCGTTCACACGGCGAGGCCGTGTTTGACGCGAATGGCGTCACGCGGGGAATGTTTTTTTTGTAAATGCGGGCTGGATGGGGAGGGAAATTTACTGTGGGACGATGTGTTCAACGCGGAAGGATGCAGATTCCGAATACGTGAGAAGAGAGGGGTAGGCGCGTACGCCGTCCTACCTAAATTGAAATTACCTTTAAAAGAACTAGCCACGCATAGATACGTAACGCCATAATTATGAACGTTGTAAGATTTTGTAAAGATATATATATATATATATATTAGTGGAACGCGTGAAGGTTTTTTAAAGATGAACTGTATATATTACTACGAATAAAAAGTGTGAAAGATGTTCTGTATATATATTACTGTGTGAAGTCTTTAAAATGCGCTGTATTACTCTGAATAAAAAGTGTGAGTTTTGTAAAGATGTTCTGTATATGTTCTGTATAAAATATTAAAAGGTATATAAAAGTGAGAAGTTTTTTAAAAAGATGTTCTGTATATATTTATTTTTTCTGTTTTAATAGACAATATACGTAACAGAAAATTGGGGGCTCGTGTCCGGGATATTGCTTTAGTCTAATATAGCACGTGAAGTTTATACAATCAAGATGGAATTCCAACTCGACCAATTTTTAACGGCGCTAGACGGGAATCCTTCTCTGGAGGTGGTCAATGGTTTAAAAAAGTCTGATTTGATTACTGTTGGTAAACATTACCATTTAGACGTAAAACAGACCTTGCGAAAAGAAAGCGAAAAAAAATTATAATTCAACATCTGGTTGATGAGGATATGATGTCCGAAGACGTGTTAAAACAGATACCACTTATACCTGGTTCTGATGTTGAATTAAAGAAAATGGAACTTGAAATAAAAAAAATTGAATTGGAACATACACGTGAAATAAAAAAAATGGAATTGGAACATACACGCCTTCAGATTGATCTAGAAGCAAAACGTATAGAAGCCGAAAAGGTGGTTGCAATGAAAAAAGCTCAATACCAATCAGAACATTTTGATATTTCAAAACAAATTAACTTGGTACCTCCCTTTCAAGAAAAATCTGTTGATAAATATTTCCAACAATTTGAAAAAATGGCTATCAGATTGAAATGGCCAACTGAATATTGGACAACGTTACTACAGAGTGTTCTCACTGGTAAAGCTCAAGAAGTATTCTCTATATTATCTGTTGAACAGAGTTATGATTTCCAACATGTTAAACGCTGTATCCTAAATGCATATGAATTGGTGCCTGAGGCATACAGACTAAAATTTCGTGAATACAAAAAATTTGACAACCAAACTTATGTTGAATTTGCTCGAGAAAAAGAAGCTCTGTTTGACAGATGGTGTTCTTCTAAAGACATTAGAAGACTACTCAAGACTCAGGGGAGCTGATGTTAATCGAAGAGTTTAAGAGTTGCATTCCTGTTGAATTAAAAACGTATCTTGATGATCAAAAGCTTTTAAATTGCACAATGCTGCAGTTCTATCTGACAGTATTCTTTAACTCTCATAAAAATGTTGCTACTAGAAATAAACAATATCAGGATGATTTTTACTGTTAAATCTGACTCCCAAACAAGGGGGTGACTCTCATTCAAAAAGCAACATCTCAGTCTCAAAATTTGCCATCTACCAAAATTTGTGCCTATTGCAAAAAAGTGGGCCCTTAATTTCTGAGTGTTATCGGCTCAAAAAAAAAATTCTCCCAATAGTCTTATCTCATTCATCAAACTCATCTCGTAGTAAGCAAAGTTTTTGATCCAAATTCAATCCGCTGTCGGGCAAAGTCAATACACTTGATACATCTGAGG
>JAGTTF010001752.1:29884-49455 GCA_019095985.1 Streblospio benedicti | reverse complement strand
ATACCTTGGAACCTAGCGAACCGGCTCCCAAACATCAACAATAAGAAAACGACATGAAGCCTTAAAAGGAAACAAAAAAAAATATATAAAAACCCTATAAGCGGGAGCACCATGCCTTGCCATATAAGGACAAAAGAACCTACAGATGACATCAGACGAGGCCATGAACGAACAGCAAGGTGGTGGGTTGGGAAATGAACTTGGTTGTCCTGAAAACGTGAGTGCCTCAGTGAACTCTTATATATATACAACAATTTTCATGTGACTTTAACTCATACCTAAGTGAAGGATACACGGTTTGGTGATAGAATCCCCTGTTTTTCTTTCAAACTAACCATAGGGTACTAACTGTTGCCTTTCTCGAGCCATATTAGGGCCGTATTCCAAATTTAGTGTTGGACTCGAGGAGGACATGTGTACATAAATACTAACCCAGCTACCAAGTGGTGATGTAATTAGTATAATAATAAGCACTGTTTAGGGTGTCCAGAATCCAAATATGAACTATATCTATATATATACATAAAAAGCGTGTAATACAATTTTAAAATTTCATTGTATAAGGTAATAAGGGACCTCAGGTCATGATGTTAGGGAATATGCAGGCAGAGCCCAGTTAGGTTTGTAACGTGATGCGGGTAACTACTCACCCCGCACACGGAGGTCCGCACCGATGAATCAACATATGTAACCCCATAATAATAATTCCGACATCGGTTAGTTTTTTTCATTAAAAAGTGGTTCTGACCTGCCTAAATAATCAATAGTACAATAGCCATAGGGGCGCGGGAGTTTGCTGTGCCCCGAGTCTGTGGGTTGGGCACGCGCTGTAATTTCTCTTAGAATGGACTTCCATTCTCACAAACAGAAGGGTTGTCGTATACGCGTGTGCCCAACTTAGCACAGGTCCCTGGACATGACTCACCTCTCGCGTGTCCCCTAGAATACAAATAAGGGTCACTCCCCATGCCGACTGCCGCGCGGTTAGCCAACTCGGGGAGCCGCGGAGGCCGCCACCAACCCGCCACCTAGCGGCTGCCCGCTAGCATAAAAAGCCAGCGAGCGCTTACTCATTACGACTACCGGGCTCTCGACCACTCTGGCTGTGCTGGTCAGACTTCATAACGTGAGAGCCTCAGCGTAGCCGTCAGTGTGTACCCCTCCCCCAAACTCGTGTCTGGAATTCTACATCCCGCCCAGCCCAAAGTACATCCGTCTGGACTCGGTGTCCTTGGCCCTCCAGCTGCAGATCGTCAACCGCCAGGGCGAGCCGGTGGGCGAGATGGAAAACGTGACCCTCACCAACCACCCCATAGCCTCTCTCTTCAGTAACCTGGAGGTACGCCTCAACGGCGTCGACTGCAACCAATTTCCCGCCCCGTTCTACAGCTACAAATCGTACCTGGACACCCTCACCGGGTACGGTAAGGACGCCAAAGACACCTGGTGCGAGGCCATGATGTTCTCGACCGAGAAGGACGATATGGACAACCCCCGGGTCTACGTCGATTCGGAAGACGCGAAGCAGGAGCCTTCCAGCAACCCCAGTCTCAAATGGCGTAACGAACGTACCGCGGGGGGTAAGGTCTGCGAGATAGAAGGGCGTCTGAACGCCGACATCTTCAACTGCAAGCGCTACATGATCAGCACGGTCGGCGTCGGTATACGTCTCTGGCAGCACCGCGACCGGTTCAGACTTATGGCCGCGGACGCGGAAAGTAAGGGCTACACAGTGCGATTCGTCGACTGCTCCCTCAAGGTCGAGATGGTGAGCCTCGCCAAGGACACGATCATATCCCACGAGACCATCCTGGACAAACAAGACGCCCTGTACCCCTACGAGTCGTCGGCATACAGGGTGTACAGCATCGCCATGAACGACCTCTCCTTCTGCGTGGACAACCTCTTCAACGGACGAGTACCCAAGGCCGTCATGTGCGTCCTGGTGTCTAGCGACGCGGTCAACGGCGACTACGGCCTCAACCCCTACAACTTTGGTCACTACAACGTCAACTACGTGAACCTGTCCGTGGACGGGGTCCCCGTCCCCTCCTCCCGCCCCTGGAACCTGGACTTCGAGCGGGACCAGTACGTCGAGGCCTTCGTCAACATGTATAAAACGACAGGGCAGTTCGGCAGGGACGCGGGGCCGGCACGAATCTCAGCGAGTACAAGCGAGGCAACACGGTGTTCGGTTTCCCCGTGGCGGCGATGACCGATCTGGCGACCCCCGTCAGAGAGGGTCACGTGCGTCTGGAGATGAAATTCGCCAGGGCCCTACCTCATCAGGTCAACGTGATCGTCATCGGTAAATTTGACGCCGTCCTCAGCGTCAAAAAGTCGCGCCTCGTACAGATCCGCGCCCCATAAGAGGGGCAGCCTCCCGCCGAAGTCGACAGTTATGAGCGTTCCCATAAAATTTCACGCGCCGGCTCTCATCACGCTGTCGGGCGCCAGCGGATCGGGTAAAACAGTCTTCACGGACCGTCTCATTAGAAACGCCGACGTCCTCTTTGACCAGCCCGTAGCGGCCGTCATGTACTGCTACACGGCCTACCAGGATAAGTTCGCGACGATGGTGAGAGACATCCCCAACATCGTATTCTACAGCGGCGTCCCCACGGCAGAGTCGGTCCGGGAGTGGGCCGGGGACGACGGCGCCCACAGACTCCTGATCCTCGACGACCTTCAAACCACGGCCCTGGAATCCAAAGACGTGGCAGACATCGCGACCGTACACTCTCACCACAGCAACGTCTCGTGCGTCACCGTCTACCAGAACCTCTTCGGATCCGGTAAATACGCCCGAACCATCGCCCTGCAGGCCCACTACATAGTCGCCATGAAGAACTTGAGAGACCAGACGCAGCTCTCGCACCTCTCGAGACAGATTTACCCCGGCAAACCTCAACTCCTGCCGGACCTCATGAAAGCCGTGACCAAGAGCGCGAAGTACCCCTACATCGTTATCGACCTGAGCCCGCACTCGGACACGGACTATAGACTGAGAACCAACATCTTCCCCGGCGAGCTGACGCGTGTCTACGCCTTGAAGTCATAAAAAAAAAGAACCAGCGAGGTGAGAGAGAGAGAGAGAGAGAATGGCTCTTGCCGCCCACGCGCGCTTTCTCAGAATGTTTCTGAAAGACGCCCCGAGGGACAGCGGATATCGAGCTCAGAGGCAGCGCGACAGCCTCCTGAAGCACGCTCATAAAGGCGAGATCATGGCTCTGTGCGAGATAGCTCTGAACATTCTAGCTAAACGCCTCCCGGTACCGGCGCGTTTAAAGCCCTACTTACGCAGAAAGGTGACAGCTCTTAGACTTTTGTCCAGCAAGTCAACCAAAGTCATCGAGCGTAGAAAGCTACTGACACGACCCTTGGCCGAAGCCCTCTGCGAAGCGGCGAGATCCCGTATAGAGTGATGGCTCTGAAGCATCTAGACGGGTTCGTCATGGTTCCCGAGGAGATGTACGCGCAGCTGACGGAGAAGCGCGCCCTCCACCACCACCAGCCCCCGCCTCAACCCCCGCCTCAGGACCAGTCAACCCTGACGGCCGACGACGTCATCGAGGCACTTCCCGCGAGTCTTAGAGAGCGCGGGACGAAGCTGGTTCACCTCCTCCGCACGGTGATGGAGTGGAACCGACGCGGTGAGATCGTAAACCGCTATACGGACACGCCGATCCCCGGCAGCAACGTGGTCAACGCTGTTCGATACCTCCTCGGCGACGAGGGAGTCGACGACCCCGCCAAACGCTACGTGGCCGAGGTGGCACGCGACACCCACATACTACCAGCCATCGGGGATGAGGAGGGGGAGGAGGAGGAGGGAGGAGGAGGGTCACAACGATCTTAGGAAGAAGAAGAAGAGGAGGAGGAAGAAGAAGAAGACCCTCCTAGAGAAAATAGAGAATAAAAAGGTCTTGAAAAAGACGGGAAATAAAAAAAGTCGCGCGGAGAAAATAGAGAATAAAAAGGTCTTGAAAAAGACGGAAAAAAAAAAGAGTTCCGTAGAGAAAATAGAAAATAAAAAGCCCCGGAAAAAGATAGAAAATAAAAAAAGGCCGGAAAAAAAGACGGTAAAGAGAGCCCCGTAGAAAAAAAGAAGATAAAATGAGCTGGTTAACTCTTTGAGAGGGGCCGCTCGACAGCTCGAGCTATAGGTCAAAAGCCATTAGTCATCCCAGCTAGCGCTTTTGACAGTGACGGACGAAGCCATTAATCAAAAAGCCATTAGTCATCCCAGCTAGCGCTTTTTGACAGTGACGGCCGCCATTAATCGTCCACAGCTCGAGTTATAAGACAAAAGCCATTAATCAGCCGCTTGACAGGCCTCTATATAACCGGAGGAAGACCCTCTGCATCTACCATTCGAGCAATGTCCGCCATGTATCAACCGAGACCCGCAGCCGTGACCAAAGTGGCTGAGGGCTACCGCATCGTGGGGAACCCCTTCAAACCCGCCAACGCCATCACCGTGAGCGAGGGGGCCTGGAGGAAGCTGGTGAGCCTCCGTGACGAGGTCGACGCCCTTCCGAGAGCCCGTCGCCAAGGACTGGGTTCTCGAGAAGACGACGTCCGGCGACGTGCGCGTTAGCGTAAGCGTCTTCAACGGTAGGACCCTACGCCCACGTGAGAGCCTGGAGCGGTCGATTCCCCACCAAGAACGGCACCACAGTGTGGAACTGGGGAGATTTGCCGAGTTCTTACGAGGCGGAGACGACGACGACGACCCGATAGCGGCATCGACGCGACGACGAGGACGAGGACGTTAAACTGGGCTCCGAGACGTGCGGCGACATCCTGACCGAGGCCGCTACGGAGGAAATAAGACGTCTCTGCGAGGGGTGCGTCAACGATTGGCCATCGCAGCTGGATCACACCTGCCTCACGGGATGCCCCCCAGCACCGTCGCGCGGAGGCGATGGCCAACGTGTCGGTGACCCCGAATACTTCGCCGCACGTCGTCTCGCCCAGGCGGCCATGGAGCGCGCCCTACGTGCTGAAAAAAGGTCCCGAGAGGTGTTGGACGCGGTTATCGCCGACACGACGCCGCCTTCGCCGCCCCTCAGCGAAAGTCTCAGCAGCGACTATTGACCCGCGGAGAGAGAGAGAGAGGACATATATTTAAAAAAGAAACTATAGATCAACTGGTTTTGTACGTCATTGTATGAGACAGGATATATATATTTTTTTAGAAAAAAAAAACTATAGATTGACTAGTTTTTGTGTACGTGTCGTTGTATAAGACTGTATATATTTTTTTTAAAAAACTTATAGATTGACTAGTCGCGTGTACGTAGATTGAGTAGATTGATTTGTGTCATTGTAAAAAAAAAAAAAAAAATCGCTGGCCAGCGACCCGATTTAAAAAAAAAAAAAAATTGTAATTACGCGTCTCGCTTGTACATATGAGCTTATATCTATGCGTGTGTTTACGTATTTAAATGTTTAAAAAAAAAAAAAAAAATTGTAATTACGTCTCTCGCTTATATCTATGTGTGTGTTTGTATAATAAAAAAAAAAAAAAAAGATGAGCTAGCGTTTCGTTTCTCTCTCTTGGCCCCCTATCTAACGCCCTTCTGGGTTAATATTTTATAGTAATCGCGGGGGTCCCGTATCTTACGAGAAGTTGGCGGGGTGGGAGGATCTCTCTCTATATATAACGTATTCCACAAGAGCGCCCTAATGATTAGAAAAAAAAAACAAATTTTTTTTTCTTAAAAACTTCTCAGTAACACGTACATACAGATTTAAAAAAAACATTGGCCCCCTATCTAACGCCCTTCTGGGTTAATATTTTATAGTAATAGCGGGGGTGGGAGGATCTCTCTCTATATATATATATATATATAACGTATCCCGCAAGACCCCCCTCTTTTAACGATTAGAGAAAAAAAAAAAACATTTTTTTTTTTAAAACTTCGCACTTTTTATTCTCAGTAATACAGACAATCTTCAAGACTTCTCACAGTAATATATACAGAACATCTTTAGCACTTTTTATCCAGAGTAATACAGAACATCTTTAAAAACTCACACTTTTTTTTATTCAGAGTAATATATATATACAGAACGTCTTAAAAAACACACTTTTTACTCGGGTAATATATACGGACAATCTTTAAAGACTTCACACAGTAATATATACAGAACATCTTTCTCACTTTTTATACCGGGTAATATATATATACAGAACATCTTTACAAAACTCACACTTTTTATTCAGAGTAATACAGCGCATTTTAAAGACTTCACACAGTAATATATATACAGAACATCTTTCTCACTTTTTATACCGGGTAATATATATATACAGAACATCTTTACAAAACTCACACTTTTTATTCAGAGTAATACAGCGCATTTTAAAGACTTCTCATAGTAATACATATACAGAACATCTTTCACACTTTTTATTCGTAGTAATATATACAGTTCATCTTTAAAAAAACCTTCACACGAACATTTTAAAAACTATATTTACAAAACACAAACCCTTTACAAACCCGTCCATAATTATGGCGTTACGTATCTATGTGTAGCTAGTTCTTTTAAAGGTAATTTCAATTTAGGTAGGACGGCGTACGCGCCTACCCCTCTCTTCTCACGTATTTGGAATCTGCATCCTTCCGCGTTGAACACATCGTCCCACAGTAAATTTCCCTCCCCATCCAGCCCGCATTTGCAAAAAAAACATTCCCCGCGTGACGCCATTCGCGTCAAACACGGCCTCGCCGTGTGAACGCCCGAGTGGCAACAATTAGCGCGTGTCACGCTGTTCTTGTCTCTCTTGAAGCATAACGTCTTGGCGCAGTACGGGCATCGAAACCCGTCACGATGACTATCCTCTTCCTCCTCCGGTGGCAGAGTCGCCGGTGCAGACGTTGACGGCACACCGCGACGAGACGATCTGCGTGACGGGGTCTGGAATAAAAGGGGAAAAAAAGACCTTTTTTTTAAAAAAAGTATAACCCTCATCTTCTTCTCGGTGTCATTTTAAAATATGCCTACGTTTTTACGCTTTAAAAAAGACTAGGGAAAAGGTAGCGTTAAAAAGAATCCTACCCGTGTTGGAAGCGGCACGTCTTCGAGATGTAGAGCCGCCCAGAGCTCGCTCCACGACGGGCACGTCGTCACCGGGCTGGCTTCGGAAGCCCTCGCGCCGGCACCCTCCGACCCCGCCGTCCGCCTGCAAAACAGAAAAAAAAAAAAGCCATCGCTAGAGTAGACGCAGGGGGTGTGTGAGCTAGCGCTGTAATTACGGTTAGAAAAAAATCGTGATAACAAAGCGTTTATAATTTTTTAAACCGTAATTACGGTTAAAAATCGATCAAACTGTAAAATAAAACTGTAAAATAAAGATGTACGTCGTAGTCATTTTTTTTTTTAATTAAGACCGTCAACGCGTCTAACAGCTACCTAACCTAAAGAATAAAAACTAAAAACATCGGTGATATCGACACAATTATGACTTAAGACTGCGGCGCGGGTTTATTACAGAAAAAAAAACAGCGTTTCTCACCTATTTTCCTCATTAATCAATCGCGACGCGAAAAGCGGACGCGCGACTGATGGTAACATTTTTGCCGAATGCGACGTCGCTTAAGATCTCCCACTCGTCGCGGTCGATATCGTACTGCACGGCGAGATCGGTAGAGGCCGCCGATCCCCCGTAAATCCTGATGATTTTGTCTATCAGGACAGTGGCTCCAAACTGGTGCACGCGTGGCGGTGGGGTCAGGCTGCTCCAGCTGCGCGTGAGCGTGTTGTAGGACAGACACAGTTTGAGCTCGCCTCCGACAAGATATATAGTGTCTTTATGACTTACGGCGGCCGATCCGAACGCGTGGTTGACGCTTCCGGGGGGACACGGTCCTTGAGCCCACGAATCTTTTACGACGTCGTATACGTGCATGTAAAAGCCGTGGTCGGGCACGATCGGCTCGCTAACGCCTGAGGTGCTCGAAATGACGTAAGCGCATACTCCATTCTTGACCACAATAGGCGAACTACCCGGAGCTCGAGGCATAGGACTCACCTCGCTCCACTCGTTCTTTTCAACGTCAAAAGCTGGAACCGTTTCTTCGCACCAGCGCCCCCCGAATATATAGGCCGTTTTACCAAACGCTAAAGAAGAATGTTTGCTACGCTGTCGTCGCATATCGGCCACCCGGTTCCACGCGTTGTACTTAATCCAGTATAAATAGGATTCCTTGGAATCGACCCCGCCATCTAAGCCTCCAGTTAAGAGCAGACCATCGTTAACGGCGCAGATGCTGGCGTATGGCCTGTACTTTGGCGGGGGTACCAACAGCCTCCACTGGCGCTTATTACCGCCTATTCGGGGTTTAAAATGTTTACGGGTACCGTCGTGATTGGAAAATCCGCCAATGAGAATGATGCTACTACTTTCGTCCGTGAGAGGAGGCGGCGAAGTCGTGCTTCTTTCAAACGCGACATTAGCGATGATTTGTCGTACTTCGTCGCTAATGATATCCGAGTTTATCTTAGTCAACTGTTTTAAGAACTCGTCAGAGCACTTTGCGGGGTTTGTACACTTCAGCAAATCGCTAGCTTTCCCCAATCTGTTCGTCTTGTCAAATCTAATCCAGTCGATGCAAGCCTGAAGCAAAAGGTCCTCGTTTCTTACTTTTAAACGTTCGTAAGAGAAACACTCTAAAATTTCGGCTAATGAGAGCCGCATAAATTCGTCGGATTCTACGACGCGATGAATGAACTTGTAAATCGTCTCTCTGGCTCGCGCTACCAAAAACCCTAAGTTATACAAAGTTCCAACGTGTAGCCACCCTAAGCAATTATCGGGGTTAAGTTCGTTGACGATATATTGTTCACACCGTTGCTTGATAGCCGGTATCTGCAGGTAGTCAGCCGCGTGGAGAACGTCCTTAATATGACGGTATTCGACGCTCAATCTGCCCGTATACATGTAGTCCAAAACGTATCGCATTGAGCGCGATGTTACGGTCTCCAGAATCGTCTCGCCGTTCCGCCGTTCGATCATATTATTACTAAGCGCAGCCTCGAAGTAGGAGCTCCCCGCCGCTAGCACCATTCTGTGGCAAGGCAGAGAAGCCCCCTCCGCCACGACGGTAAAGTCTGTGAACTCGCGGTTCTGCAGGTCGATGTAGAATTTCTGACACAAGCCCGCGTTGTGAGTTATGGCATCGGTGACGGTTAACGCCGGGTGATGGGCTTTATCCTCCATTCTAAAGGATAGGTAAAAAAAAAAAAAAAAAAAATCTTAAAGTCAATCGTCAAAGGTAAACCTATAGTTGAAAAAAAAAATGTGCAAGCGCGTACCGAAATGTTTGCGACGTTTGCCAGGAATATATTCTAAAAGGGCTCGCGATTTTGCGTAATGCGGGCTCATTTAGCCGTACAAACATCGCTCGCGCTCGTGAGGGCTAAAACCCCTCCTAGGATGTATATATACGTAGAACGAGTTATATAGAAGCGGGGATGTCTAGAAAAGACCTCGGTAGAATACGTCTTATTTTTTTTAACCTCGATTTAAAAGAGAGAGAGAGAGAGAAGTCTTATAGACGATATATATACGTAGAACGAGCTATATATATATATATATGTATCGCCCCGATTAAAAAAACAAAAAAAAAAAAAAAAAAAACACTCGCAAAAAATTGGTATAAATTACTATTGAAGCGCGAAAAAAAAAGCGACGACGGTTTTCGAAAAAAAAAAAAAAAAACAAAAAAACAAAAAAAAAAAAAAACACTCGCAAAAAAAAAATATAAATTACTATTGAAGCGCGAAAAAAAAAAAAAAACGACGGTTTTCGAAAAAAAAAAAAAACGACAAAAAAACAGGCAAAAATTGGTATAAATTACTATTGAATCAATCAATGGCAGGACGTCGGAAAACGTCGCTATCGCGCATCATAAGGCTGTAAGTATAACGTCTTTTTTTTTTTTTTTTGACTAGTACCGTAGAGGTGAAAAAAAAAAATCCGCGCTTCTAAAAAACCACCTCGTTTCGTTTTTTTTTTCTAGAGCTCCTTTTGCGACGTCGTCTGGACTCGACGTCTCACCGAGTATATGTTAGCCTCCACCCCTACCGAGTGGCAGAGTTTAAGACACAGCGTTCTACACAGAACGGCCCACCTCCTGGTAAGCGCTTTTCTTTTAAATAAAAAAAAAACTCTCGTACCCAATCGTTAAATTAATACCCTCTTACTTAACCCCAGTCTTTTTTGCCGCGTTAAGACCGCCACCGCGCTGACTGTCGAGATGATGAGGTCCGCGGGAGGCCCCGCTACGCCCGTTGAGGCGACTGTCGAGGGTTTTTTTTTTACGTTAATTGGTAAAGTAGTAACATAACGCACTCACCTAGGTTGATTGTCCATGTCAGTAGTGCACTCCTCTTATAAAAACCGTATCCTTCTGTATTACTCGCGTCTGCTCGGGGGAGCGAACTAGAGAATGACGCTAGGGGGCTAGCGCCGTCGTCTTTTATGCTAGCGCGTTGAGCCTTTTGACGGGCGAGATTTATCGACCGTCTCTCCTCTAGACTGGCCCCGCCCTCCGCGGTGGGGGAAAAGACGCGACGTCGCTATTAGAAAGAAAAAAGTTGATTCGTAATAATATTTATAATACCGGATCGTTCGGCTCTTTTTATCCGTCTCTTTTCCTTTTATCTTCTATTTTCTCTACGACGGCCTTTTTTATATATATATAAAACGGTAAGTCTTATTAAACCGCGATTTATCCCGCCCTCCGCGGTAGGAGAGTTCCCCCAATTTATGGTTCGATTTTTTGGTATTCGTCGCCACGACGTCCCACGTCGTGACTCGGGGGCCTAGAGCCCCCTTCCTCCTCCGCCCGCCCGAGTTAAAGGGCGGTCTCGCCGAGGAAAATTCTGTCCCACGATGAAAAAAACGTGTGACAGAAAATGAGCCAGAGGTAAGATTCTAAAACGAAAGTTTTAGGGCGGGTGCATCGATTCTCGAAGAGGAAAAGCTATTTGTTATAACCTTACGTCAAAACGCCGCTCTCCGTTCGTTAATCCCGACGTTTGAGAATCGTTTTCTACCCGTCTCTGGCGACTTTCCCCGCGGCTCGCTGCCGCTCGAAGACCGAATACAAATATTATATCGCTATAGAGCCGTCTCCGTCGAAACGGCGTTTAAAAAACTTTAAAATAAAATTTGGAATCATAACGTTTCTCACGCGGTGAAACTGTAAACATTTTTTTCGTCGTTACGGCGTATATACCCCGCAAATTAAAAAACGTGAGACACCCTATCTAACGTAATTAAGCGATTTTAAATTTCCTCGCTATTTTCTCTACGACGCTCTCCGCGGTAGGAGAGTTCCCCCAATTTATGGTTCGATTTTTTGGTATTCGTCGCCACGACGTCCCACGTCGTGACTCGGGGGCCTAGAGCCCCCTTCCTCCTCCCTCCCGCCGAGGCCCGAGTTAAAGGGCGCCGTCCCGCTCTCTCCTCAAACTTTTCCTCGAGGAAAATTCTGTCCCACAATGAAAAGAAAAAAAACTGTGACAAAAAATGAGCCAGAGGTAAGATTCTAAAACGAAAGTTTTAGGGCGGGTGCATCGATTCTCGAAGAGGAAAAGCTCTTTATAATAACCTCCCCGTCAGAACGCCGTTCTCCGTTCGTTAATCCCGACGTTTGAGAATCGTTTTCTACCCGTCTCGGGCGACTTTTCCCGCGGCTCGCTGCCGCTCGAAGACCGATTACAAATATTATATCGCTATATAGCCGTCTCCGTCGAAACGGCGTTTAAAAAACTTTAAAATAAAATTTCGAATCACAACGTTCCTCACGCGGTGAAACTGTAAACATTTTTTTGTCGTTACGGGTATATACCCCGCAAATTAAAAAACGTGAGACACCCTATCTAACGTAATTAAGCGATTTTAAATTTCCTCGCTATTTTCTCTACGACGCTCTCCGCGGTAGGAGAGTTCCCCCAATTTATGGTTTGATTTTTTGGTATTCGTCGCCACGACGTCCCACGTCGTGACTCGGGGGCCTAGAGCCCCCTTCCTCCTCCCGCGTGCGGCTCGAGCTGCCCCGGGACGTCGTCCCGGCGCTTTCTCTCCTCAAACTTTTCCTCGTCCCACGATGAAAAAAAACGGGCTCGTCGAGACAAAAACTGAAGATGAGAGGATTAGAGATGACCAGGGTAAGATTCTAAAACGCAGGACGGTTTTAGGGCGGGTGCATCGATTCTCGAAGAGGAAAATCTCTTTATAATAACCTCCCCGTCAGAAATTCGTTCTCCGTTCGTTAATCCCGACGTTTGAGAATCGTTTTCTACCCGTCTCGGCGGCTTTTCCCGCGGCTCGCTGCCGCTCGAAGACCGAATACAAATATTATATCGCTATAGAGCCGTCTCCGTCGAAACGGCGTTTAAAAAACTTTAAAATAAAATTTCGAATCACAACGTTCTCGCCCGGTGAAACTGTAAACATTTTTTTTTTCGTTACGGGGTATATACCCGCAAATTAAAAAAAAATGAGACACCCTATCTAACGTAATTAAGCGATTTTAAATTTCCTCGCTATTTTCTCTACGACGCCTCCGCGGTAGGAGAGTTCCCCAATTTATGGTTTGATTTTTTTTTTTTTGGTTCCGTTGCCACACGGTCTCCCCCAAAACGTGACTCGGGGCCTAGAGCCCCCTTCCTCCTCCCGCCCGCCTGCCCGAGTTAAAGGCCGGCTCGCCGAGGAGAATTCTGTCCCAAATGAAAAAAACGTGAGACAGAAACTGAAAAGATGCCAGAGATTAGTCAAAACCGGGTAAGATTCTAAACGAAATGCAGGGCAGGGTGCATCGATTCTCGAAGAAAAAGCTCTTTATTATAACCTCCCGTCAGAAATTCGTTCTCCGTTCGTTAATCGCGACGTTTGAGAATCGTTTTCGACCCGTCTCGGGCGACTTTTCCCGCGGCTCGCTGCCGCTCGAAGACCGAATACAAATATTATATCGCTATAGAGCCGCCTCCGTCGAAACGGCGTTTAAAAAACTTTAAAATAAAATTTCGAATCACAACGTTCTCACCCTGTGAAACTGTAAACATTTTTTTTTTCGTTACGGGGAGTATATATAAATCCGTCGACTTTAAAATCGCTATTCTTTGTATTTTTTTTAACCTTAGTCGGTCCCGGGCGTAAAAAAAATCAGCCCGCCAATCTTCCGTTGGAATGGTCTTTAAAACTTATACGCTGATACCTCTCGTAACGAACGGTTCGTGTGAAAATTTATCGTCTTAGACGAAGAGAAAAAAATGCTACTGGTGAGCCGATGATAGTATAACGCGATTGAATATATTTGTCGTATCTATTAACCGTGTTTTGCCCCAAAAACCGAGATACGTCGTTTTTTTTATTACAATATATTCAGATCGCGGACGTTGTGTCCTTTAAATCTAATCGGTTTAAATATCAACTTTTTATACGATACGGTAATACCGCGCATTTCCAACATTTACTAAGACGTAGTTCGTTAAATAATCGCGGTTGGAGGGCTCGCCCCGTGAGAAGCGGGAGCTTTCGTAATTAAGACGATAAGACACGAATGCTCTTGCACACTGTATATTAAGCTATCGCGGTTATTAAAATAAAACCGGGCTTTTCGCGACCGGTTACAATCTAATGAAATGACAATTCTTAATTTAACGAATTAGTCGCAATTCTTAATTTAATGAATTAGTCAATTAACTATTGATAATTCTTAATTTAATGAATTGGTCACAATTGTTAATTTAATGAATTAGTCAAACAACTACTTCTCAATTTTTGAAGACAACGGCAATCACCCGTTGTCAATAATACGTGTTATTGTATCTCGTCCCCAAATTTGAGTCTGAAGAGGTATTTGCCCCGCGCGATTCCTTGAGACAACTTTTTTTTACTCCGATCAATTCGCTGCTTTTTTTTTAAAAAATTGATCGGTCTCGAGGTCTAAAAGTTGGAGCTAAAACGACATAAACTACGAGAAGCGGATGACGGGTTTTTTTTAATCCGCATATTTTATTAGTTGAAAGTTAAAGGCGAACGTTATGAAATAGTTTTTTTTAAAACGGCATCGTACCCTATCGCGGTTCAACGACGCGAGGAAGTCGCTTTTTATTAATCGATTCTAAATTACAAAAATTTACGTCGTTATTTCGAAAATAAAACCGGGCTTTGAACGTCGTATACCGATACGATATTTGCGATATAAAAGACGAGATTTTGTAAACGCGAATATATAAATTAAAAAAATCGCGCTTGATGAAATTATAGGTTAATTCTTGATGGTTGTACCTACCTTAGAATTGATTGTTAAAAGTATTTGAGATGTGGAGGCCGCGCGCTTCCATACGATAACCCGTATCAATATTTGGATGGCGATTTATTGTCCAAACCCCGAGGCTTTGAAAAAAAAAAGGGGGTCTCTCTTAGACCGCGTTAAGTATATTATTAAAAAGACTTTTCTCTCGTAGTTTGATACCTCTCGGGTTTAAGAGAGAGACTGTTACCGCATATTTCCGTTAAAGGCGAACGTTATGAAATAGTTTTTTTTAAAACGGCATCGTACGCTATCGCGGTTCAACGACGCGAGGAAGTCGCTTTTTATTAATCGGTTCTAAATTACAAAAATTTACGTCGTTATTTCGAAAATAAAACCGGGCTTTGAACGCCGTATACCGATTCGATATTTGCGATATAAAAGACGAAATTTTGTAAACGCGAATATATAGATTAAAAGAATCGCGCTTGATGAAATTATAAGTGTGACGTTTACGTATACGAATCCCCGAGGCGGCGATCGTCTTAGGTTTTTTTTCTCTCTTAGATTTTTGGATCGCTTTCGTAAAAAGTAAAACGGTTGTCAGCTGTCTCTCTCTCAATTTTCTGTGATGTCGAGTAGGTGGTGAGTGCCGCTTTTTTCTGCCAAACAAATGATTTTTATCACTTTGTCATTGATTAATTTATTTTTTGGGGTCTCCAGAAGAGCGGGTTTCTCTGCAATTACTTACCGTCATCAAAGACATTTCTTATTTTTCGTCTTTCATTTTGAAATAATATACCCGACGACGAGGTGCCAATTAAGTGAACTAAGCAAGTTTATTTTATCTACCAATTACATAATCGACCCGTGACGTAAAGGGTCTAGTACTTATATTAGAAGCACTATTCAGGGCGACTAGCGTACAACACAATGCGTTCGACGTATACTTTGACACGTCTACCCTTCAATAATGACGTTGATGAAAAAGAACAAAACAAAAACATTGATGGGTTTAAATAAAGTTTACACTTGAGGATCTCCATAACAGGGAGTTTCTGTGTAATTACTTACCGTCATCAATAATATTTGTCATATTCTCCTTTTATTTTGACATAAAATACTAAAAATGTTGCCAATTCTATTTCACAAAAAGACATGTTTGTTTATGATAACTTATTACATAAGCGGCCTGTGTTATCGCTAATACACGAATACAATGAAAGAAATCCGCATTTTGTTTGTGGATATGATGTTTTCTTTTTTATATCTGATTGCTAATTGCATACATTTCATAGCAGAAATATTGAATAAATCTTAAAATCATAACATACAAATTAGTTTATTTGCATAGAGACTTACAGGCTACATATAGGATAAAAATTGTTTTAATTCATAATGCAAACTACATGTACCATGCTTCTGATTCACTTCAAGTCCCACACAGGCCATTTTCCCGTGAGAAGGTGGTCATACGTCTATCTATAACGTTTGGTCCATGATACCTTGCTGTGACAAGATGCACACATATACACATTGAGGACGGGTGAATTTGACAAAAATCAAATATTATAAAAAGGGATGAGGGCTCTCTCCCCTGGTTGGTAACTAAATTTCCGGTGCCTGTCTTAGTCATTGCCTATTCATATACAAAATCATACATTTTGTAATAAATATACCCCAAATGTTTTTTTTTAGTTAATTTGTTTTACCATGTCATTTGTATACAAATTTAGTTTATTTTTCCTAATCTCTAGAGTATAAACATGCTGCGCCTGTCTTAGGCATTGCCTATTCATATTTAAAAAAGCCCCTCCCCTAGTTAAACGCGCGCGAGGACCGTCGTCGATTGGCTTCTTACCTATAAAATCCCGCGCGTGGGGGGGGTGATTAATGGCTTTTGACTCGACTGTCGCCCGCGATTAATGGTTTCCGCCTTATAGCCGCCCCATCGTCGTATCTCTAGAGGCCGGGCGGTTTTTGATGTAGGGGCCGTTTAAAATAGCTCGAGAGCGCTTCTTCTTCTATTGATCTCTCTCGGCGTTGGATGGAGCTCGTGCCGAGGCGCGCCCTAAGAGGTTCGATCGGGCGGGCGTTTTGATGAGTCGTTTAAATAGCTCCAGCGCCTCCTTTTCTATTGATCTCTCTCTGATGGGACTCGCGGGGCCCTCGACCTGCGCCGGGGGCGTGATTAACGACTTGACCTATAAGTCTGGCGCATATTTAATGAGATAGTCCCATAATATTTAATGAGATCGACCATTTACTTTCAGCGGCAGCGATTACGAGGCGTTAGACGGTAATTTAGTCGAGTATTATTTTTTTTGAAAGAAGATTAACTTCCGGCGTTTTAGTTCTCGATTTTTATATCGAGTAAATAATATTAAACGCCCCGCATTTATTATATAATTTGAGCGAAAAAAGGGGGTCGTTTTTTTGGTCGATCTATACTAGATAGTATACGGCGACATATCGCTCTAAACGAGATTACCGTCTCTAACGGCTCGAGAGGGGATGTTAATATTGCCTCTCTAAAGAGAGGCGTTGGTTTTTTTTTTTTTTTGACCTCTTGGCTCTAGAAACCGCATTAGATAATATACGGTCGACCATTCGCTTAAAGATCGCGGTCGTTCGTTAAACTCTTCTAACGAGATTACCGTCTCTAACGACCTGTTAATATTGCCTCTCTAAAGAGAGAGGCGTTGGTTTTTTTTTGACCTCTAGAAACCGTACTAGATAATATACGCTCGACCATTCGTTAAAGATCGTTGTCGCCTCGTTAAACTCTCTAACGAGATTACGCCGAAGCACATCTCTAACGGCTCGAGCGGGGAGTTGGGGTACGGAATCATGGTGGCGTCTAAAAACCGCTAGGCGGTCCAGCGTTTTTATTAAGCGATTTCGTGGCGCCCCGGATGCTAGCTAACACGCTTAGGAGAATCTCTCTATGGGGATCCGTGCTCGGTGTGGAGCGGCCGGCCGGTCATGGTTAGTGTGATGGCGGTCTCTGGCTAAAAAGAAAGCGGGCGGGATGAGCTGAGCAGTCTAATCAGCCCCCCTGGCGAGGCGCCAGTCTTTTTTAGCTTTATTCTCTCGGATATTACGACTCGTAGGGATTATCCCGCGCCGTATGGTTTCCCCCCCTCGGCGGCTATTTGTACGGTTTTTAACCGCGTAGACTATATTCCGTTGACGGCGTGGCGGCGCTAGATCCGGTCTAATCCCTGACCCCACCCAGTCGTTTCTCTCTGTAAGATTACCGGGACTCCAGTCACCACCACCTTACCCGTGGAGAAGGCGTTGAAGTGGGCCGGGGGGGTGCGGAGCATCAGATAGTTATGGGCTCGGGCTCGTGGGAGGCGTCCGTCATGAGAGCGAAAGGGCGTCGGTTCAAGCGTTCAAGCGCTGGCCCACCAGCGACACCGTCACGAGCCCCGTCGCCGTAAGCCTCAAATCGGGGTAGCCGGCTTTTTGGATCCTCTTGGCGTAGCGGCGGAGGCGTCGGGGACTCGAAAGCGGTTGGTGGCGGACCGTGACAAATCGCGTAGCCGTTGGCGAAGAGTAACATAGAACCGCCGATCTTTTTACTCTTTAAGCGGAGGGCGCTAAACTGGCGGGGTCGTGAAGCGGCGTTGGTTAAAACGTTGGCTAGGGAGGAAGGTCGAGGCGCCCGCGTCGGTAGGACCGATTTCAACACGACGCGTTAACTTGCGATATTCGCCATGACTTCCCTTGTGATTGAGCGTGTCGAGATCGCGTCCCACCCAGCTCACCTCACCAGTCTAATCTGCGAGTCGAGCGCTGGACAGCTGACCGGCGAGGCGTGATTAATGACTTTGACCTATCGCCGGCCTGTCAACGAAGAATGCGGGGGGAATGTGATTAATGCTTTGACTTATAAATCCAGGCAATAGGTTTTGACTTATTTTTAATTGCTTTTTGACTTATATTTCTTCCTTACTACTAACGGCAGTGTCGTGTCTCATAATAAGATATCTTTTGTTACTTACCAATGACTGATTGGAGATTATATTTGTCCCCTGGACAACATATAGGTTCATTTATTCCCCTTACATAGAGAAAATGTACAGAACGAGTGTGAAACATAATGTCACCCACCTTAGAAAGTCAGCAGATATTCTTGACCCATTCAACGTTTCTTCACTGATTGCACTGGTGATTGGAAACAGCGTTTGTTGGCAGTTCTCCACAAAAAGCAAACAAGCATCCGACTTCAATCAGGCTACTGCTGATCACTAACATAGTGAGTGTGAATTACAAACCCAGCAACCCCGCGATGTCACTAATGGACACGTTGATAAGCCAATTAATTGTCAACATGTGTCTGACTTCAAACACCCACACAAGCTGATAGTGCAACAGATATGCCTGATGCACAACATACACCACCCACTGAGAAACCAAACATGCTCCATGACTCCACCATGGGTCTCTAATGAATTAACCACAGGATCCAATGATAATCACCTCCCCAATCAATCGATACCCAACATCCAAAACAAACGGAACCATACATCATGCTGATTGCGACCATCAATCACATCAGCAGGATAAAAGCCCCAAATCGCACCTGTTACCCAAGCTCAATCATCCATCAGACCAGGGGTTGTCTGGTGACCAGGTACCAGTAATTCCCTTAATGGAAACGCTAATGTGCTAATTAAATGTCAACATGCGTCACAGACTTCAATCCAGGCCACTGATAAATCGGCACACCCATACTGGTGTGTACATTACAAACCGGCATTCTGTGATGTCGCAATGGACATGCAGCTAATCGCTGCCCACCATCATACAAAGATGGGTAGAAATCCATACGGCACGCTATTCATCGCCGTCAATCACACCAGCTGCATGAAAGTTCCATATGGCACAAATCACCATTAACGCGTTCCATAAATGCCACTGATATACATGATGGAGTGGAAAAACAATTAATCACTCACACCCCCCATGGGTACTTCTGGCACTAATGACCACGCTCAAGTTTCACAGGTTCATTGTATTTTATGCATCAACACAGACAAAGTATTTGACCTACCATCAATTGCCAGCAAGCAGCATAAATACAAGATTCTCAAAAATGTTAATTGAATATTTATGGTGTGGTGTTTTGCCCACAACACAAAAAACAACAATTCTAAAGCCCACGTAATACAAATACACTATGATTCTTAATATAAAAGGACCCATATACAGATGAAGTATATGAACAACATGTCTTCTTATCTCAACTGATTTACCCCCAAAACCACCTTCTTAACCCGTCCC
>JAGTTF010001752.1:8026-20372 GCA_019095985.1 Streblospio benedicti | reverse complement strand
CCCCCCGGGGCCCCCCCCTTATAAAAACCATCCTTCTGTTTTACTGGCCTGCTCGGGGAGCGAACTAATGACGCTTAGGGGCTAGCGCCGCCGCCTTTATGCTAGCTGCTGAGCCTTTTGACGGGCATGATTTATTGAGCGTCTCTCCTTCTAGATTGGCGCCAAGTCAGCCGCGTGGGCTTAAAAGACGTGACGCCGCTATTAGAAAGAAAAAAGTTGATTCAGAATAATATTTATAATACCGGATCGCTTGGCCTCTTTTTATCCTGCCTCTTTTCCTTTTATCTTCTATTTTCTACGACGGCCTTTTTATATATATATAAACGGTAAGTCTTATTAAACCGCGATTTATCCCCGCCTCCACGGTAGGAGAGTTCCCCCCAATTTATGACTTGATTTTTTTTGGCGTTGTCGCCACGACGCCCACGCCGTGACTTCGGGGTGCTAAAGCCCCCCTCCTCCTCTCCGCCGGAAGTTAAGGGCGGCTAAAGGGGGAAAATTCTGTCACACGATGAAGAAACGTGTGACAAAAAATGAGCCAGAAAGTTCTAAAACGAAAGTTTTAGGGCGGGTGCATCGATTCTCGAAGAGGAAAAGCTATTTGTTATAACCTTACGCCAAAACGCCGCTCTCCGCTCGCTAATCCCGACGCTTGAGAATCGCTTTTCACCCGCTCGGCGGCTTTCCCGCGCTCGCGCCGCTCCCGAGACCGACATTACAAATATTATATCGCTATATAGCCGTCTCCGTCGAAACGGCATTTAAAAAACTTTAAAATAAAATTTCGAATCACAACGTTCTCGCCCGGTGAAACTGTAAACATTTTTTCGTCGTTACGGGGTATATACCCCGCAAATTAAAAACGTGAGATACCCTATCTAACGTAATTAAACGATTTTAAATTTCCTCGCTATTTTCTCTACGACGCCCTCCGCGGTAGGCGAGAGTTCCCCCAATTTATGGTTTGATTTTTTGGTATTCGTCGCCACGACGTCCCACGTCGTGACTCGGGGGCCTAGAGCCCCCTTCCTCCTCCCGCGCGCCTGCCCGAGTTAAAGGCCGGCTCGCCGAGGAGAATTCTGTCCCACGATGAAAAAACGTGAGACAGAAACTGAAGACGAGGTCCGGATTAGTCATGACCTGAGGTAAGATTCTAAAACGAAAGTTTTAGGGCGGGTGCATCGATTCTCGAAGAGGAAAAGCTCTTTATAATAACCTCCCCGTCAGAAATTTGTTCTCCGTTCGTTAATCGCGACGTTTGAGAATCGTTTTTGACCCGTCTCGGCGACTTTTCCCGCTCGCTCGCCGGGTCGATTACAAATATTATATCGCGATATACCCGCCTCCGTCGAAACGGCGTTTAAAATGCCTTAAAATAAAATTTCGAATCACAACGTTCTCACCCGGTGAAACTGTAAACATTTTTTCGTCGTTACGGGAGTATATATAAATCCGTCGACTTTAAAATCGCTATTCTTTGTATTTTTTAACCTTAGTCAGTCCCGGGCGTAAAAAAATCAGCCCGCCAATCTTCCGTTGGAATGGTCTTTAAAACTTATACGCTGATACCTCTCGTAACGAACGGTTCGTGTGAAAATTTATCGTCTTAGACGAAGAGAAAAAATGCTACTGGTGAGCTGATGATAGTATAACGCGATTGAATATATTTGTCGTATCTATTAACCGTGTTTTGCTCCAAAAACCGAGATACGTCGTTTTTTTTATTACAATATATTCAGATCGCGGACGTTGTGTCCTTTAAATCTAATCGGTTTAAATATCAACTTTTTATACGATACGGTAATACCGCGCATTTCCAACATTTACTAAGACGTAGTTCGTTAAATAATCGCGGTTGGAGGGCTCGCCTCGTGAGAAGCGGGAGCTTTCGTAATTAAGACGATAAGACACGAATGCTCTTGCACACTGTATATTAAGCTATCGCGTTATTTATTAAAGAATTTTTTTTTTCGCGACCGTTACAATCTAATGAAATGACAATTCTTAATTTAACGAATTAGTCGCAATTCTTAATTTAATGAATTAGTCAATTAACTATTGATAATTCTTAATTTAATGAATTGGTCACAATTCTTAATTTAATGAATTAGTCAAATAACTACTTCTCAATTTTTGAAGACAACGGCAATCACCCGTTGTCAATAATACGTGTTATTGTATCTCGTTCCGAATTTGAGTCTGAAGAGGTATTTGCCCCGGCGCAATTCCTTGAGACAACTTTTTTTTACTCCGATCAATTCGCTGCTTTTTTTAAAAAAATTGATCAGTCTCGAGGTCTAAAAGTTGGAGCTAAAACGACAAAAACTACGAGAAGCAGATGACGGGTTTTTTTTAATCCGCATATTTTATTAGTTGAAAGTTAAAGGCGAACGTTATGAAATGGTTTTTTAAAACGGCATCGTACCCTATCGCGGTTCAACGCCACGAGGAAGTCGCTTTTTATTAATCGATTCTAAATTACAAAAATTTATGTCGTTATTTCGAAAATAAAACCTGGCTTTGAACGTCGTATACCGATACGATATTTGCGATATAAAAGACGAAATTTTGTAAACGCGAATATATAGATTAAAAAAATCGCGCTTGATGAAATTATAGGCTGATTCTTCATGGTTACTGCCAAAGTGATTACAAAAAGTATTTGAGATGTGGAGGCCGCGCGCTTCCATACGATAACCCGTATCAATATTTGGATGGTGATTTATTGTCCAAACCCCGAGGCTTTGAAAAAAAAGGCGCGGGGGTCTCTCTCTCTCTCTCTCTCTCTCTCTCTCTTAGACCGCGTTAAGTATATTATTAAAAAGACTTTTCTCGCGTAGTTTGATACCTCTCGGGTTTAAGAGAGATCGTTGCCGCATATTTTATTAGTTGACCGTTAGTCTCTCTCTCTTAGACCGCGTTAAGTATATTATTAAGAGAGACCGTTACCGTATATTTCCGTTAAAGGCGAACGTTATGAAATAGTTTTTAAAACGGCATCGTACCCTATCGCGGTTCAACGACGCGAGGATGTCGCTTCTTATTAATCGGTTCTAAATTACAAAAATTTACGTCGTTATTTCGAAAATAAAACAGTGCTTGGAACGGCGTATACCGATACGATATTTGCGATATAAAAGACGAAATTTTGTAAACGCGAATATATAGATTAAAAAATCGCGCTTGATGAAATTATAAGTGTGACGTTTACGTATACGAACCCCGAGGCGGCGATCGTCTTAGGTTTTTTTCTCTTAGATTTTTGGATCGCTTTCGTAAAGACGAAAGCGGTGTGTAAAACGGTTGTCAGCTGTCTCTCTCTCAATTTTTCTGTGATGTCCGGTAGGTGGGGGTGCGCCGCTGGAATGAGTAAAGTGGTCTCATTAGCTTAAACGAGCGCCAGCTGCGTCTCATCCGCGATGAGTCGAGCCGGCCCCTGGTCGTCTTAGCTTTGATAGAGGCGGCGGCGCGCGATATTCTTTGGTTAAGCGCGTTAAGTTGCGCTTTTTTAATAGAGAGATTCTAAAGAGATTTCGTCGTCTTTGACGATTGTACTTTTTTATAGAGATATTCTTTTGGTTAAGTTCGTACTTTTTGTATAGAGAGATTTCGTCGCCTTTGACGATTGTACTTTTTTATAGAGATATTCTTTTGTTAAGTTTGTACTTTTGTATAGAGATTCTTTTTTTTTAAAGAGATTTCTAATAAATATACCGTAAAAGAGCGTTTTCTTATTCTTTGGGGGGGCCTATATAGAACCGGGTTATAAGAGACGCCCGCCTTAATCTTAATCCCTAGTTAAACGAGACGCCCGCCTTAATCTTAATTAGTCCCTAGTTAAACGCGTGTCTACCGTTACTTTCGGTAAATTCTTCGCTTCCCGTAGCTGGAACTAATATTTTTAGGAAACAAAACCGCGCGTCTACATAGCTCTGGAAATCGTACATCGGCGAGTTCCCCCGCCTTCTGTCTCCGCGCCGCTGACTAACTAATGATACCTATAAATCCGCGGCTAGCCCCGGCGAGTGGCCGGCGGTGATTAATGGCTTTGTCCTATAGCTCCCTCGCTCACCTGGTCCCCCGGGGCGTTTGTAGGAAGCCTGTTAAATAGCTCGAGACACTCCACTTTCTATTGATTTCTCGAGCGTAGGCACTCGAGGTCCTCGCGTTCTTACGGCGCGCGCGTGTCCCCCGGATCCGCGGGGCGTTTGTAGGAAGCCGTTTAAATAGCTCGAGTCACTCCACTTTCTATTGATTTCTCGAGCGTAGGCACTCGAGGTCCTCGCGTTCTTCTTACGGCCGGCGTGTCCCGCGGATCCGCGGGGCGTTTGTAGGAAGCCGTTTAAATAGCTCGAGTCACTCCACTTTCTATTGATCTCTCTCTCGATGGGCGCGCGCGACAGCTGCGCCCGTAGCGACGAGATGGACGCGAGTTATCGCGACTACGGGGCCCCCCCCCCCAGACGCGTCCCCGGGGACACCCGGGCGGAGGTACATTTTTTTTTCCTGAGAAAGCGTTATAATTCGGAGTTACGCTCGTTCAATATTACGACCAATCGCGCGTTTCACGCGCGAAAATCTGCGCTGTACCCGGATGACCCCCCGACGCGCTTTACGTCTCACTTTATTCTATAACGCGCTGGCCCGGCTGTCATTTGGGGGAATGGTTTACGAGTGAGGAGAGCCCGGGGGCGTTTGATGTAGGGATCGTTTAAATAGCCACTCTTCTCCCGGGTCTATCGATCTAGGTGCTCGTGGCTGGGATTACGGGCGTGTCGCTCGCGGTCTCGTAGGAGAGGGTGGTGAAAGACGTAACTCGACTTCCTGGCCCCCAGTGGTCGATCTACAGTAAAACCTACAGCCGTTGTTTGAGCTATTTGCCAAAGTATTCAAATTTAAACATTCTCTTATACTAATAAAGTTTAATCCCGCCGAGTATATTTCTTTACGGTGTACACTATTTACGCGACTACGAATGTTTTAGATGCGAGACTGAGCAAAAAATCTCGAAACTCCTCTAATAGAAACATATATAAATTACTTTGAAGCAACCTCTACCCTCTACCCTTTTAAACCTCACTAATATTAATCAT
This sequence comes from Streblospio benedicti, assembly GCA_019095985.1. NCBI lineage: Eukaryota > Metazoa > Annelida > Polychaeta > Spionida > Spionidae > Streblospio > Streblospio benedicti. Next base: position 15,279 of record JAGTTF010001752.1, on the reverse strand, counting down.
TTAGCACGAACAAAGTTCGTTGCTAAATAATAACTCTAGAACAGCACACGGTTGATTCATCATCATTGGCAAAAGGCGATCAGAACATTTCACCCAACCCCAATATACAGGATCATAGAGGTCTTGCAAGCCAACTGTAGCTTGCTTCTATACTGCAAGTTGATGTGCAACGTTTAATATGCTGTAAAAAATGCATCATTTGTTGGAGACAGTTTATTAGCTGCCTTCTTAGAACAAAGAGAAGCAGTTAATACAATAAGTGATGTGCATATAATGCACCTACAAAATATGTGCATGATTGAAACAATCTTGAAGACAGAGGTTCAGTACTGTTTTCCACTTGTATGTCCAAATGCATTGAATACAGTTTTACCTATACCATTTAAACTACAAATCCAAGATGACTGCCATTGATGCCATGTTTTTTTAATTATTATGTGTTTTTTGACAGTATTCTTCACCAAGACTATAATACTTAAGTCCAGTACCTTAGACCATTTGACCATTCAGAGAACAAAAACGTTTTGTTATTCCAACTGGGAATGTTAATGATCATGTTTTATTTGCCTTGACTTGACTAGTCTCATTGGTAGGGACTGTGTGTGGCCTTTTCAAAGAGGGATGATAAGTTTTTCCAGTGGTCATTAAGTCTGCTCTTAAAGGCGTTTACTGATGGGGGCTTGACACCTTAGTCAGGTAAACTGTTCCAGATTGTGATGACGGACTGTGAGAATTTTCCTCTGATGTTTAGCCGAGTTTATCTTTGTGGAGCTTCAGAGAGTTACCCCGCAGGTCGTTTTCTAAGAGTATAAGTGTTGATTGTTGGACATCATAGAAGCCGTGGAGGTATTTGAATACCTGACTCATGTCACCTCTTGAGTTTATGCTCTACTTCAGAATCTTTGGTCTCTCAGGGTTGAGTTTATTGTATAGATGGGACAGAAGGTTTGCGGCACTGCGCTGTATGTCCCCGGTATCACTGCACATTATTTTCAGGTATGGTTGCCAGATGCAGGGTTCATATTCCAGGATGGATCTCACCAGACTCTTGTACAGCTGGACAAAGGTTTTGTTTGTCAGATAGTCAAAGGGACTTGCGAATGACCACAACAATGCAATTGCCTTTGATGTTGTCTGTGCTAAGTGGTTGAATGCTAGCCTTGTCATGCTGGGTTTGAAGGAAAGAGAAGTTGTTGTATTTATTCTATTTATTTACTGTCTTGTTACATCGAGTTCCAGTTTATATATCCCGTGCTCGTCTAGCTCAATAGACTAGTAAGAGCGGGTTGAGGTCTAGTGGAATCATAGGCAGGAAGTCCCTGCCTTTTATATGAGCAAAAGCGGGGCCTGATTAGTCTACCCTTACATTACCCCCCACCAAATTAGATACTTTTTATACGGGCAAAAGGACCTCTAGACCTCATCCCCCAGAACAATATGAGCACGAATGTAAACCCTATATACATATATCTAATTTTATACATAAAATATATTGATAAAAGACATACATGTTATTTTACGTTATAAATCTATGAATAGAGTAATATTTTACATGTCAATGATCATAAAGCAATCGACTATACAGATGAGTAACACATTTAGAATCAGTCAAAAAAAATTTGAAACATATAATTCTGTAATATACATGCAATATGACATAAATACAATAAAATATTGCAATTGAAACACGCATGCAAATACATAAGAGTTATGGGCTTTGCCTATAAATAAAATGGTTTTGTACTACACTGTTAAAGGCCCTTTTGGCTATAAATCAAATATTATGTGAGATATTATCTAAATCTAACATGTAAACGAAATAACTAATTAACATCGTAAATGATATAGCGTTAATTTCTCTCAATGATGATACATAGAACGCATTACAACATTGTATATATGCACTGTCATGAAGCAACAAGCAAGACCTAACGATGTCTGGACCTGCGTCCAAGGTAGGAATTCCTATGAATATGCACATCTATATATGAAGTTCTTGTTATAAACCAAGTTTCATTGCTCTATATTGAGTAGTATACGAGGAGTAGCAGAGACAAGCTATTAGTATAGGGAGGCAAAAAGTTCCTCAGTTCAAAGTCTGACTACAGAGGCATAACTGCTATAAAATTGTAGAATATAATATCCCTGCTAATAAGAAGCACAAAATTTCTAAGTTCAAAGAGACATAACTATCCAGAGATAGATAAATGCTTATGTTAGCTACTGACTGGGATTACAGTAAATCTCCTCAACAACGGAACCCACTTTGCTGTCCAATTTTCTTCCGGTTGGAGAAGGTTTCCGCAGATAAGTCATCTGAACATAATGTCATATGTAGCATGCAGCATCCATTATCGGCCAGTCACGAGGTTATTTATTGAATCCAGCTTGATACAACGAATGCATTCTCCGTTTGTTGGATATCATCCATAATCTTAGATTACTATTTAATTTTGCCATTGTTTTTTCTTCCAATATGGACTTCGTATAGTACAGCGCATGTGCAAAATACAGGGTGTCATTTAAATAGACCGCAACCTGCGAAGTCTCATATCGAACGCGGGATTGGCCGGTTAGAGTGTTTACGCCCCTGTTACGACATAACGAAACCACTCTCCAATAGTTCGGAATAATTGGCTCGAACAAAGAAATACGATAATGAACAAATAAAATAAGGTCAATTCCGCTCGTTTGTCACCCAAAATGCCTTCCGTTGGCACTCTGGAAGACTTCCGTGGATTACCAAAGTTTTACTTATCAACATGGGGGAAAAAGATCATGATATCAGCAATTCCTTCTTAACGTGCTCCAGTAAACCGTTGAACACTGCCCTGTGTTGGGGACTTTTACTGTATATTGAAATTCCATCCTTATACTGGCTGTTCTGATGGGTCAACAAGAAATGCAGTGGCATCACATTTAGTGTTTAAAATATAAGAAGACCACCTCTCTTTAGTTGATAGACAGCAGACCTATGACTGGAGTGACATTATGACAATTTTTTTTAATTATTTCTCAATGTTACCTCGGGGAAGGTAGTCCCCTGGCGGCGCGTTTTTTATTTCTTCCATCACTAGATGTACCCAATCAGCCTCCCGGCACCCTCAAATAAACCCCTGCCCATCCTCTCTTTAGTTGATATCTCTATCATAGGCAGGAGGACGTTATACAACTCTTTTTTCATTATTTCTGCTGTTATTAAGGGAAGGTAAACCCCCCGACCCCTTCTGTTCTGCATTTTGCATGCAATGACCCACATGATCCGCTGGATGGCACCCCTAACTAAACCCCAGGGGGCTCTCAAGACCTAAACAGGCTGCAACGATGACATGTTTATGTTGGGTCGCACACGTTAGTAGTAGCAGAGACAAGCTTTTTTAAAACTTTAGTATAAGATGCACACAATTTCTAATTTCAAAGGAGGCGTAACTCCCATAAAAATTTGAGAATCAAAATTCCCTGTCAATATGGCACATCTACTGAGATGTTCTTGCTATATACAAGTTTCATTGCTGTATGTTGAGTCGTTTAGGAGGAGTAGCGATTCAGACAAGCTTTAGTCCGGACGGAACGGAAGGATGGACGGATGATGGATGATGATGAATGATGGACATAGAACATTACAACATTGACCTGCTATGCCGTTGTCATGAAGCAAAAAATTACAATTTCATGTCAATATGCATAAGAAATAAAACATCAATATATGTAAACATATCATGTAGTGAAATTTAATATATATAGTGTATGAATAAACATGGAGTAAAAGATATATATTTCAACGTAAATGCTTCTCAATTCACAAATACATGTTTGTGTCAAATTACGCCGCTAATTAGGCCACTGTTGCAATGTCTATATAAGCCTATTGGCGATGGTCAACTTTAAAGCACCGCCCTGATTGGATGAGATGAAGTGATGAAGTGATGTATCTGATTTAATATTATCGAGGTGTGTTCGCTCTGTGAGCAAAGATGCTTTTGCATAAATGTATATCTTGCCAGCGCCCCGAAAGTTTGGCATATGAACGTATATCGTATGCGTTCTCGGTTGAAAGCAATAGCGCTGTAAATGTCGGCATTTTCATTGCAAAGGTGTGTATATGCCGGCTGGCATTTTGTTGTGAATTGGTGTCGTTGTTGGCGCGGTTCTTTATACTCAGTCTGCATAAAATCGGCCAATACCGTGGGCCGAGCAAACGTCTCGTCCAATCACCGTCTTTTTATATCAAGTCAGTGTGACGTGGCCTGTTGGTTGGTCATATTTCGGCACATTTTTGGCTATGTTTTCTGACACTGTGCTTGTGGCACTGGCCGTCTTGGTTTTATATCGGTCATAATTGGTTGTGGGGATTATATATAGAAAGAATAAAATAATTTTTCAGAAAATAACTAATAGTAAGCAATGCTGAGTCGTGACCGGGGTTGCTTGAGACCAATCGATTTCAACCATATGAGCTGAACATTCTTTTTCCCAGCACGAAAATGAATGGACTTGTTTCCATCGATTGTGAAACCAGCATTGCCTGAGCGATCCAACTTTAAAGGAGCAGTGACTTACTGTTCTGTCTTTTGTTTTTTGTTTGGTGTCCGAATTGCGGACATGGTTTCTTGGATAGATTAACTGATTTAATGATACTCGATGCTTGTAGACTTCTTGTGTTATCGGATCACGCAATTGGCAGGAATCGTGGTGGATATTGAACGCAATGTATTGCGATATATTAGATTGTAGCTTTTTATTGGAATGAATGTCTTTCAAGGTCGGTTTTCTCCAATACACTGTCGTGTTTTCTCTTAGAGTAGAAGGCGATTTGTGTTTACTGTGTTCAAGTTGCTTTTTTTAGTGTCGAAGGCAAGCTTGTTGTCCTGTGCCATACGAATGGCGTAATTTTGCGCTTCTTTCATTTCATGGATAATCTCTGGTAGTGTTTTTTGATCATCATCTAATGTAAAAATCCATCAATGCTGTCGTGAGGCGTCCAAACACAGCTTTTGATGGTGCAATCTTTGTTGTGGCTGAAATGCTATTGTTAATCACATTTGTGGCATACCTTACAAATCGTGGCCAATCTCAGGGTTTGTCTTTGACCAAAATTTACTGTAAATTCAATAAATTTTGATTGCATCTTTCGACCTTGCCTGTCGACCGTGGGTTATAGCATGAGGCAAAAGCAATTGAACATTATACACCTGGTTCACAAAGGCGGGACCATTATCGCTGATTAAAAAGTCGATATAGGGCCAAATATAGAGAATATATTGTCGAATAGAGCTTGCGCTGTTTCTTGCGCAGATGACGAACGTAATGGTATAGCTACGGTATACCCACTCAAAAGGCAAATTGCTACAAGCAAATATCTGGATTTGCAATCTGATGCTACTTCGAAGGGTCCTAAATAGTCAATTTCTAAGTGAGGCATAGCTCTATTGGCGGTGTTATTATATGTCGTAATTTTACTTCCGGTTTTATGCTTGATTTCGTTGTAAGACACGCCTTGCAATTTGAGATGTATCTATTTACATCCGCATTCAATCCTTTCCATGCGAAATGATTCACGAATTGCATGTATCGCCTTGAACATGCCAGCGTGACCTAACATGTCATCATGGTAACGAGAAATGATCTTGGTTGTTAACCATGGTGGTAAGAGTATACGGGGCCCATGGTTCAAATTTTTTCGCATGACAGTGTGTTACTAGTAATGCGTGATCTCCGAATAAATCATGGCTGTACTCTCTTGCTAGGCAATATTGTTGCTGCTTTTTTTGTAGACGGCAATTTGCCGTCAGATAAATTATCTATAAGTTGTTTAAATGGTTTGTATTTGCGTTGCTCAGCTGCGATGTGTTTGACATAAAAGTTTTATCAAATTTCCGGTCATTTGTTATATCTGCTGGCACTAATTCATCCCGTTTGTCGAGGCAATTTCCATGTGTTGGTGATTTCCTAATCACGGGATCACTCGATCCGGGTTCACCATTAGTGTCCGATGGTATCTGGTATGGTGCATTAGTGATTCCAGGTGCATGATAGTGGTTTGCTCGATCTGATTCTAATGTGTCAGTTGGTTGCCTGTTGCAAATCATCTTGTGATTTTTATCGCATGTTTGCGCCATTTTGGTATCTGATGTGTCAGATAAATGTCTGTTGCTAGTCAATTGGCCGGGTTTATCATTTTTTGATGGGCAGTTTAGGGACACACGTGTCCGCGTTTGATTGAGGTGAGGGATCATGATGAGTGGGCATTCGAGATAAGTGATGGTCTTTTGATTTGAGTTGTGAGGTATCAATCTTGTAATCTGGCGCGGCTCGCTGGGCGTTTTGATTAGACATTGATCTAGTAAGTACATCTATACCAGGTGAGTGTGGCCATTTGCCTGATAGTGGATAGTGTGTTTCTTTGGGGAGATGGTGGCTCGTAAAACGATGTGAAAGAGCGTCACTAATGATGAAATTAGCGTGTGTAGATATGTGTACAATTTTGAATTGGTATGAGCATATAAATAATATCCACCTCGCGAGTTTTGTGTTTAGCCTTTTTCCGATTTATTTCTACTTAAGATTTCGACCAGGGAAAAATTGTCACAGTATATAGTGAATTCGTTGCCTATCAAGTAGTGGGTAAATTTTTTCAAGAGCATGTACAATGGACATCAATTCTTTTTCGTAAATCGGACGTTTCATTTCCATGTCTGTGAGTCCCCTACCAGTGAATGCTATAGGCAGTAGTTGATTTTTTTCTCATTCATATTAAAAATCCATGCAGCTATGCTATGATCTGAAGCGTCAGTCATGATATAGAAACTTTTTGAAAAGTTTGCATGGTGAAGAAACGGCCTGCTGGATAACATTGATTTTATTGTCTTGAAAGCATGTTCGTGTTCGTCTTCCCACACAAATGGCAATTTTGATAATGATAGCTTTTGGAGTGGTTTTGCTAATTTTGCACCATTTGGTATAAAATCAGAAAAATAGGATAAAACACCCAAAAATGATTTTAGTGTCCTCCTGTCCTGTGGAACAGGGAATTCAGACAATGCTGCTGAATGAATTTCGCTAGGGTAAGTCCATGTTCGCTGATTTAGTGTCCCAAGTATGTCACGCTGGTTTTCGCGAAACTGCCGCCGGTATAGATGTCTGATGTAGAATGGTGTGGCTTGAACGTGACGGTATCGTCGGGTGAAGTGAACGGCGAGGTCGCCGGGCTGGTGAAAGGTTGTGAGAGAGCGGGTGGCCTAACTGCTTTAGGC
>JAGTTF010001748.1:0-13508 GCA_019095985.1 Streblospio benedicti | reverse complement strand
CAATAAATTATTGGGATTATATTATTTGAGAATGAAGACGCTAACGTGATTTTCGAACTGTTTATTACCAAACGAGAAACATAACGGACACGTAAATACACAACAGTAAAAGGTCCATCTGGCCATAAATGGGGCGTTAATTACATCATCCTCACTCTTTTTTAAATTGGCCACTTTTTGTAGAATCCTTCTCAACAGATGTGTCTGTATCGCTTTTCCCTGCCAAAACATCAAGAAGCAATTTCAAAGTTGCCTCCAAGTTGTTGGGTGAAGAAAAGAGGGTAGCGGCTGCCGCTGCTTGCTCATCTCTTTTTGCTCTGTGTTTGTTGGACGTCTTCCTTATTTGGTGATTAGTTAGAGCTTGGGTAACTTTCCTCAAATATTGATCTTTAGACTGGTTGGATGCATTGATGCTCATACCAGCCAAATTTCCCCAGGCCTGTTGTAATCTTTCTATTTGGAAGCTTCCAGCCTGTCACCTTGCTCTTCTGTTAGTCCTCGGCTATCAAAAGAATGTCCTTCTTTCTACTTTGGGGAGACCCAGATCCATCGAACCATGTATGTCATTAAAATGTTATGGTGAAGAATGCCTTTATTGAGAGTAAGTAATTAAAAGTAAAACTCTATTTTAAAATTAAAAAACATTTTAAATAAAAAACATTTTACTACTCCCTACCCCAAAATTTCATCTCATTTTATACTATTTTCTTGAAAAATTCAATCAGGGCGCGATAAATGGGTATTCGCAATATCAAGAATAGTATCAGAGAAAACCCTATAATTTTATACACTTATGAAATAAAATCATCCAAAGATATTAAGAATCATGCATTTATCCTATATTCTAAAGTATGTAAAGATCCTATTACATGCAATGGAATGCTTGTTTTCAATGAATGCCACATTATCAATGGAACCACATATAAACAGATGAGTACTATATTTAATGGAGCAATATGTATTTATTTTTATACAAGTTTTCTCAAAAACATGCAAGCAGGCCTTTGATCATTTTGTCCAACATTCATCACTTTGTTGTTATCACGAATCATGGTTCTTCAGTTTTTCATGAACACCCTGCTGAGTCAATTGGGGCTTAATTTGTTTTGTGCTCATTGATTTGATTTCGTTCCCTTTTTTCAAAGACAATGCAGTATCAGGTCTTATATCAACACCAACCGTCTTCACTTTTTCGGTTCATGTATTCTATTGTCTTTGGCTTCAAATGGTCTTTTTTCCCCTGTTTTCTTACCAAGCTTTCCCACCACAGAAATCTGAGGAAATCTTGGTCCTCTTCCTTAACTTTACATTGGTAGAACATGGTTTTGATGTCGGCCATGACTGCCACATTGTTTTGCCTGAATCGTATGAGAACACCAGCGAGTTTGTTGATGTAATCAGGCACTTGATGCGTCATGCTGTTCAATGATTGGCCACATGCTTTTGCAGATGAATCAAAAACAATTCTGATTTTTGCCTTGTTAGGGTTAATGACTGGGTGATGGGGAAGATACCACCTTTTGGCGTTCGAACTGTCGTCGTCAACCCTCACAGCGTAGCCCTTATTAATCAATTCATTGATTCCTTCTACGTATTCTTCTTCAAATCTTCGCTGCACGACAGCTTTTTTGCCAACCCATCCAAACGCGACTTGGCCATGGGCAATGAGTCGGAAATTTTTAAGTCATCCTTAAATGGAATACTGAGGTGGTAGTGGCCATCTTCGTGTGACGTTGTCTTCTCCCAGAGGTCCAGTACCCTTTTATCACTGACAGATAGTCCCTTTGAATCACAATAAACGCCATTCGATTCCAATTTCCAGAATGACTCAACTTTATCGAGCAAAGAGTCATTTTCCACTTGTGATACAAACTGGCAATTTACACTGTTAGAGATGCACTTGGACATGGGTCCCTGTATGGTGTAACCCCAAATATGGCGAACGGCATAGGGCCGGTGAGGGTGCCAGTGTCCCAGTCTGCCACGGCCATCCAGCCGGACGCGGCACATGGAGAGCCACTCAAACCACTCTGTGCCCGCAGGTGGCCGGAGGGTGCAGACTCGCCAGTCACCGTCACACAGCACCAGCTGACATACACCATCTACCTTCTCACTATAGACGAGTGTGTGGTCCGGCAGCACGGCTCTCAGCACCCAGTCATGACCCACCGTGTGTTTGTGGAGCGGGGCCAACTCGCGGCTCCAGCACCGCGTCGGGTCATCGCCGCTCCAGTCACGGGTGATGAGTGACTCGTCACCCCGGGGACAGTCTTTCTGCCACAGCTGCTTGTAGCCATCACCCTGCAGCTGGAGCAGGCGCAGTGTGTGGGGGTAACAGCCCAGCAGGATGATCAGAGGTGGCGGCCGCCGATACCAACTTGATTGTGCGACCGCCTTCCCCTGGATCGGGAGCGGCGATGCCGCGACCTGGGGCCTATTCTTGAAACGTATTCTTGAAATGGTCTTGTTTTCTTAACTTTGGGAAGCACACACTCCAGGGCCATCATTTTGGTGAGGTAAAACCTCCAGCAGAGATCTGGACTTGTATCCACAGCAGGTGTAGTATTTGCAGAATGATCCAGCTGCTTTGCACTTGCTGACTGGGGTCCTTTCCCATAATCTTGGGAGAAACTGTCCGTCAGGCATGGGGATGCCTGAAGGGCAACGCTTGAAGTTTTGCTTGATATTTCTTGTGGCAAGCAGGTCTTCAAAAAACACTTCCTGAATACGTGTCCCTAAGCCAAGAGCATTGGTTGCAAAAATAACTCGATAGTTCCCATCATCCAGAGTTAAGTCTGATTCAATCAAACCTTTCTTGTCTGGTAAGGTATCATGAAAATACATGGCAAACAAACGAACACCTTCCAAACCAGACACAAAAGCACTATTTCCTAAGACCTGATCAAAGCGTGTGAACAAATCTGTACAATCACGGACTGTCTTACAATAAATAATAGTTTTTTGGGTGAGTATACCATTCTGTCATAACTCATCCAGCAGTTTATCTTCGATCCGCCCTTGGACGACCCACGGTGTCCACCGGACGACCCGTGGTGCTGCTTAGCTTCCGGGCGGGGGTTAACCCTTTGTTATCTCGCTGCTGTTGGGATTAGACCCCTTGTTATCTCGCTGCTGTTGGGATTAGACCCCTTGTTATCTCGCTGCTGTTGGGATTAGACCCCTTGTTATCTCGCTGCTGTTGGGGGTTAGACCCCTTGTTATCTCGCTGCTGTTGGGGGTTAGAACCCCTTGTTATCTCGCTGCTGTTGGGATTAGACCCCTTTGTTATCGCGTCAATCCCTCCGGGATCGCAGGACCTCCTGGGCAATGCCTCCCACCCGGGATCTCCTTCAGGAGGACCTCTTGAAAATAGTACATACTCTCTGCTAATGTATACATGGTTAGACTTCTAATTCCTCTTCCCTATATAACTTATAAATTAAAAAAATGGTGAAATAAGAAAGCCCCAAAAATGGCAACACATTAAAAAAAGCTGTAATCAGGATCTGTCATGAGTATATACAATAAAATGTTATTATGAAACCAAGTAACTGTCTTCTCATTTCCCTTATTCTTAAGTTGTTGAATGTATGAAATTTTGCCTCCAGGCTTATTCTGTATAAAAAAATTGTGTCCAATTGTCCTCTATATTTTGGTTATATAGTGTCTGGTATTTGTTTGTTTCTTTTCCCTCTTTTTGGTCGTGGAATTGAACCCAAATTATGCTAGGTCGTTTTGTTGTTTTTAATTTATACCCAATGAATTTGACAGGACAGGCTGCTCCATTTGCCCGTCCATCCATCTGTTTTTTATGTTCACAGTCAGGTCTTAAATCATGTCCAAACAGTCGTTAGAGAGAGGTGGTTGGGCCGATACGTTTGGGTCAGTTATGTTTTTACATTGTCCAAAACACAGTCCATTTTTGAGTGCCGCTCCAACTTAGTACCATACAGTTGCTCTCTGCAATAACAGAAAACATAACCATCATATGTGGTAGTGCATTTTTTTTTTTTTTCTACAAATTATACTTTACATGAAATGGAGAAAACTGTCCTTGAAATGAGGAATAGAGGTGTGTGTCAACAATTCTATTCCATCTGTCAATGAGGTATCTTGGTAATTTGCTGAGGATCTTCCTGTTTTTCTTCGACGTTGTTCAGACATTGTAGATAGCTGATTGTGGACATAGCTGCTTCACAGTGGTGTAAAAATCAGCAAGTCGTTGGAGAAGCGATTCCATCTCCACCTTTAACTAGTGGCCAATTATTGAGCTCTCTTTTTTAAAGCCTCTCCAATCTTAAATTTGTCCCCAAATCTGGCTATCAGTATATCCCTTTGCTCGATCATATATGTCAGGACCAGATAGTGTGAAATAGCCTTTTAATGCAGCTCTTTGCCTCTCGGTCGTGTATTTTCCAAGGTAGTGCAATCTTTCACTTAAGGATGATGTGTTACTTTCAATCAATGTTTCAAATGATCTCATCCATGTTGGAAATACACAAAACCGGGTGAGTTGTTGAACATGATTTTGTTATTAGGCGAGTTCTTGTGGCGGAATCACGAGTCCGAAGGACGAGTCATGATTCGCCACAAGAACGAGTCCTAATAACAAAATTCATGTTAAAACAACTTGTTTGTATTTATCATTCTGCTTTAAACGTTTGACATTAGGTTTTAAAAAGTAACTATCCTAAAAAAACATGTTTAATTCTGGAATTTGTTGAGTAAATCCATATATGTAGATCGCTGGGAAATACACTATAATCACCACACTAATCATCCCGAATTTTCCCCGCTTCAAACACAATATCATTGGTTTATTAATTGTCATCAAATATTCCAGTGATATTTTGAATGGTTTCCTCAATATATTCTTATCATCTGTTAAATGTCATAGATTTGCTAAATAAACTAATCATCTCGTATTGACTAGTACTACACTAAATACCATTTAATTTTTAGCAGCTATACACTGACGTTGCTAGTAAACAGAGTGACTTTGGCTTACAGGCACAGAGTTGAGTCAATTTTTTTCAACGATGACGTTTGAGGTGGAGCACCTGACGCCAGGTGCCTTTCAACCTAAGTCACTCGTTAACATCTAAAAACCACGATGGATAAGCAAATAATTTAATGAAAACCAAGTTCAAATCATTTAAAAACAGTAATTAGTACAGATGAATAGTCCTACTACTAGTAATAGTCTACATAAAGATATAAAATAAGCGTAAAATCATATTTCTCTTGAGGTGGATCTGCCATCTCCACCTCATACACCCCGTCGGGCAGCAGTTTTCATACAGTATACAATACCAATGGCTCGTGCCGCCCCCTGGATCTGCCTCAAATTCGTTGAGGAACTTATTGAGGGCGCCATGTGCAGCAAGACGCATGACAATCCCAACATAACACACCAATGAACTCACTTACTTTCTCGTGGCATACAGAGCATACAGCAAGCAAGCCTCTTTTTAACCTTGGTAGTAATTTTTCATACCACCCCAGCGACTGGATGCCTCCACTTTTAAAGGGTTGAGGCCGCGCACCCTGGAGGAGATCAGGGCCACCTCCTTCCCTGCAGCTCCCCCCGGCCCCCCCAGGTCCTCCAGGTCTCGGATCTCTTCCTCCCGGGTCTATCTTCCTCCTTCCTCCAGCCTCCTCGGGTCTCCGCCTCCGCTGTTCTGGCTGAGGCATCCTAGCCTCAGCGCTGGGTGCCGGGGGGAAGTAGCGGACGTCTCTGGAGGCGAACGTTGGACCCTCCGTGGTGGGCGCGTGCTGACACACAGACAGTGCACCACCCCACCCTGAGCCGGCACCGTGCAGCACCAACTGGTAACGCTCTATCCACTCACGATACACCTGGACGTGTGGCACGAGGCAGCCTACCAGCAGCCGGTCCATCCCCAACTGGTGCTCATGGAGAGAGTTCATCTCCAGGTCAAAGCAACTGGTTGGGTCACCACCATAGGCACGTGTTGTAATCTTGCTGTCCACAATGTACTTCCTGTCCGTTGCCTTCACCCCCTGGAACACGCCTTCTCCCACACCTGGCTGTAGGCTCCGTCTTTCACGTGCAGGAGCTGGAGCGTCTGTTTGTCCTCACGGCCCACGAGGACCTTATTGTCTGCTCCAACGCACACACTGGAGTCAGCATCATACCCCAGGGAGTGCGGCGGCGTGATGGAGACAGGGGAGTGGCGGGGACCTCAGTTAACGACTCCGCCCTGTCGTTCCTCCTCTCGCCACCAGGTCATTGTTTCAGCATCCAGGGGCCCACGGTGCCTATGGTGAAAATATTGTACCATGATGGTACTGGGGGCGGCCGCGGTGAAGTGAACAGGCTGACCCACGTAAACCCCGACTCTACCGGGGCATCTCCCAGGGCATCTCTCAGCGTGCGTCCCTGGCTGATGGGCTAAACTGGCCCCAGCAACGTTGACATTCGAGACACCAGGTCTTCAGGTGGTGGTGGAGACGGTTGTGAAGATGTCGGGTCGCTTTAGTCCTGCAGTCTTTTCCCGACAGGAGCATGACGCCGCAGCCCCTCTCCTGACACACTTTAAACTCCATACAATTACTTTTTTAAACCAAGTGATAACATTATAAACACTATGAAAAGTAAAATCTTGTTTTAATGATATAAGGCAATTATCAGATGGTAATAAAACTTTGAACTACAGTAGCAATGCTAGTAAACCTTACCCAGCTCTGCTAGGACAGTCCTTTTCCATTGCAACCCACACATCATAACTGGTTTGAATCATTGACGCTTTTACTTTGGCGGAGAGGAAGCAAAGACCACTTGAATTACTGATAGGATGGTAAAAAACTTCCCTAACAAACCCAATGGTAAACATCATGTGAAAAAAAATATTAATTTTAACCATACATTTCTGATAAAAAAAGTCATGTAGTAGGTGTCTATTATACCAATCAAAGGTATTGTAGCCACTAAAGTAACTCTGTACTGTTATAGCTTATACTTGAGCCATGATTTTTTTAAGGCTAAGCTAATCTTATATGTAGAAGGCAAATTTAAATACTTTTTTACAGTCATCCATTGTGTTATTGGATAGATAAATTGTATGAAGTCTATGATATTACAATTACAGTAAACATTTTACCTGTATATTTTACTCATTCTTCAGCCTGATGTATAAATCAGTGTTGTTGTCAAACAGGTTTGATATATCCAAGACATACAAGTAGGTAAAAACTTCTTCCTTGATCTTCTGACAACCAACCCTCTTTTTACGGTGAATGGATCAGGAATCAACCCACCTGCTACACAAAGCTTCTCTTTGTAGTCCTGAAGAAGGTTTGCACGGCGTTGATGCTCAAAGTGTGGATAAATACTGCATCCGTTCCCCTAAGCTGAATGCTCTGCAGGTTTGTCAAATTCTCCATGCAACCCTTTTCAAGAAACCCTCTTTGCCGGACATAGAATGAGACTGTATTTGACAGACGTTCAGTTAGAATCCGTGTAAAAAGTCTGATTTGCATGATTATTTTTTCGCACAGATTCGCAGTATAGAACAAATGACAATAATATAGTGAAACAAACATTGAAGAGGTATATATACATTGGGTTTTTAACATTATTGCTAACCCATTGAAAAAATTACTCAAATTCCCTTCTGGATAAATACGTACATAAGATACCAATAGTTCACAAGATAAAGATTCAAATGCACAAAATAAAATTTGCCTTGATCTATGGTGATCAACACCCCTGCGAACTACATCTTGTGCCTTTGGTGATCGGAAACCTAAGTCTCTCACTATGTGACATAGGAAGGGTTTCCACAAAAAATCTAACAATGTTTTTGCCATATTCAGTTCTATATGACCTGGACCAGGTCGAAAAAGAATAAAATCAAACAGCGGCACAAAAGAAACAACTCTCCTCTTATGGCTAAGCTTGTGAGAATTAAAATCTTTTTTAAGAACATGTTCATTGCAAATCAGACACACATGCAACTGATCTTGCAGTTGGCAACCATATAGGTATGGGATGCCATCACTCCAGACGGTTACCCATTTACGTTTTTCACCAATATCCGATATGGCTTTAATATGAAGTAATACCTGTTTTATATTTTCTTTCGAATTTGGATTTAGCATTGAGGGTTCTGCTATAGTGACCTCTGATTTTAAATTTTGGACACATGACTTAGTTCTATGATAAGGATCATAATTTGATTCATGAACATGATCATATTTACATTGAGGACAAACAGTATCACCTTTCCTAAACACATGAAGACATTTACAACACACATTATTATCAGTTTCTATTCTTTGCTGTGACAATTTTATATCTACATAATCAATTGACTCCAAATTATCACTCACTTGTTCACCTTTCACTCTTTCTAGAACTTCAGAAACATAAGTTTGTCTATACAAATCGAAAGTTTTTTTTTATTCAAATTCAGACTCTTTAATTTTTGCTACAATATTTCCAGTTGATTCAGAATTCAACCAATGGAGAGGCTTCAGTTCTTCTTTATTTTGTAAATCATTTTGTTTTGGGTGTTTCAAATATGCTACAGATGTACAAATGCTAACTGGCACTGTACTGCCCTCCCTGATTCTTCCAGATGTAAAACCAACCTTCTGGTTATCATCGAAAGTTACATTTATGTCACCATCTGGGCATTGAGGCAATGGTGCATCTGACCTGAGTACATTATGAACGGTTGAATAACTTCCTGCAGGTGACCAGCTACCCATTAACATTGTACACAATTTAGAATTCGAAATACTATAGGCTACAAGATTTCTTTGGAAGGCGAAAGGTGTTATTGTTAATAAATTTCGTGCAGAGTATTTGCTCAGTTATGGAAACTAAAGCATTTGATTTCTTCTTACTAATATTTTCACTAGTTACGTCAATATTTGTACAGCCAGATAGAAAGCTCATCATAAGAGCATTTTGATCTCTTAACCAGTTAGTGGCATTCATATGCAAAAGGGTGTCTACATCTTTGTAAAGCTTTCCTACACTTTTACTATCAACATATAATTGCATACTTATAATACTACCTAAAACACAGGCTAACTTTTGTAAAGACTGTTTCATGGCATGATCTCAATCACCCCATTGATTCTTCAATGCAGCTAAGTTACTAGCAAAGTCATTCACATCACATGGCAACACAGAATCTGAAAATTCAAAACTGTCACCTACATCATTAATGTCATTGTCATCAACATCATCATTATCATCAGCAGCAGCATAATCATCATCAATGTGTGTTACAATGTCGTTATCATCATTCATGTGTCCATAATATAAATCAACGTCAACTTGCATTTCTTCTTCAATTTCCTCTAATCTATTCGAGTCCCCACTACCACCATTATCACAAATAATCTTCACAAAAGTATGTCTACTATAATCTAAACAAAATTTACAAATATATTTGCCTCGGTTTTAATAAGTTTCTTTTAACCAGTTCACCATAAGGTCTAGTATGATTCACATTAATACACATCCTGAGATAGTCTGATTTTGGTTGGTTCTTTGAAAAAAAGTCATGGTGAAGACAGCAGCATTGCTTCCTAAAGTTCTGCTTGGTCACAGAAAGTCTAGTTGCCATCGTTACAGTATTTTTCAGTTTTCGTTACAGTATATATTTTCTATGAGCAAAACACCAAAGCAAAGCTAAATGTTTGTGTAAAAATCTGTTCGATTGTAGCAACTATAGATCTAGAATAAATAAATGAAACCTGACTTAAGAATATATAGATATATATATATGTACTATGAAGGTATATGTCCTTGCACTTAATGGAGTGCTCAATCACTGAGAGCTTGGTATGTTTAATTATTGACAATGGTTATAGCGTCATTTAAAATTTTTAAATGACGCTATAACCATTGTCAATAATTAAAGATATATATATGTATATATATGAAATAATTACTTTTATAGCATCGAGTCTCTACCCAGCCATGTATAGAAATAAAGAAATAAATTTGGTTCCTGGTTTTATTTTCCTAATGTACATTTTCAACACAAGTCTTTTCAAGGAATGAAAATATATTACAATATAATATATAAAGCGTAAAGTTAATTTACAAATAAGTATAGGAAGTTAGTATATTAATATATACAGTTGGTGGTGAGCTACGTTAGTATAGCATGATAATCTTCTTTAAATATAGTAGGTATTAAAAATCTGATAATTGTAAAACTTAGGATTATTCTTATTATATATACATGGTCAAACACAATTTGATAAAGTTTTTAATCATATATATACATATATACAGTCTACAACAATCCAGCAAAATAAAAAAATAAAAATCATGGTGTTAGGGCTTTCCAATCTGGACTAGATGGTGTGAAACATCTGCTTTGCTTTGGTGTTAAAGCTATTAGTTTGAACCCCACTCCCATGTCATCAAGTCCCTCTGTCAGTAGACTTGACAGTATCTGTGGCATGGTGACTCTGATCAGGCAAGGAATAACGAGGCCACCTCCCCTTCTGTTTACAGCTGGCTTCATGGACGGTTGGATGCCACCACGGATCTCACTGAAAACAAAACTACTTTATTTAAAATAACAATTTTTTTCAAAGAAAAAACATACATAACATGGTTTGAGAAGGTAGACATATTTTTAAAGTTAGTTCAAAAGCTTTAAGTAATAAATATTATTTTGTTCGAAAATAATGCAGTCACACTAAAGGCAAGCACTAGCTATTCATTCCAAAATTAAAGCTACATAGTAAGAATCTTTTAATTGTATTTTAATAATTTATACTCACCAAACAAAAGATGCACAAGGGTGCTCTTCCATGAAGTCATATATCAGCTTGTTTAAGGGATGTGGCCTGGCCTCAACATGCCCCACAATTGTTTCCTTTCCTGGCTCCCTCAAAAGGATCTGAACTCGATCTTCAACACTTCTTTTCAAATAACAAATTGTTCCCACTTCTGGGGACACTTGCCAGATATGACACCCCTTCACATAACTTTCAAAGCTTATTTGGCACAAATTAAAAGACATTTTGCAAAGTAATAATAATTATATTTGAAAAAGTGTAAAATAACTCCTTTAAATTCACCTCCAAAAATATCAAACGACAAGGTGATTAACAACCCGTATGTCGCTGAAAACAGCGATGCAGACATCGCCAAAAACTGCGATGCACTTAGCGCACCATATTATCGCCCAGCATAAACGTAAATATTGAAATAAAACTTTATGATCGTGAGATGGACGGCCATGTACACATGGGCATTTTGAATTCTATCAAGTGACAGTTATTTAAAGATTAAACTTAGAAATATTGTCGCCAAGAGTCTATTATATTGGCCTCGTTTGCTGAATGGTGCCGTTTTAAGGCTGGTACGTCATTAAACGTTCAAAAAGACGTCACACATTTCAAACAATGTCATTGACATGTGAATAAGAAAGTGTTTTTTTGTCAACTCAAAACAAAGAGTATTAAATTAATTTTATTTGTATTAAACATTACAAAACTAAGAAATAGAAAATGATAATTATTTCACATTTATCATGTGTCTTTTATGTTGAAGATATGCTAAGTATATTGATGTCTCACAACTGGAAAAACATTCTGACGATTCTTTTATCAAGTAACTGGACGTTGGACCAGTTGATATAGTTCTAACAATGTTTAAGCCATCAATAGTAATATGTTCTTTATTTTCAAATTGTTTTGGAATTTTTGGTTTAAAGCAAAAGCACTCTGGAGTTACAATTTTGAAATCGTCTATGTTATGTATGAAACACAGACATGTTGATTCCAATCCTAAAATCATTTCTGGAGCATCAGGTCCATCAAAGGTGTAGTATTTGGGTCTTGCTTTCCTGGCTTCTGCTGCACAATCTTCTTTGCTGGTAAACCAACTTTTGCCACGCCCTTGTACAGAGTGATCTTCAGACCATATCCATACAAATCTGTACAATGCATGAATGTCTTCCTTTGTCAAGCTGACGACCAACTCATTGAGATTGGCTTCTTTGCAAGCATTTACAAATCCGTTAAAAAATGATGAACCACCTTTGATTATGTGCAACTTCAGTTCCTCTGCATTATTGTATTTCTGTGCTGGTACAAAGGAGTCATAATACCATCCCATTTCTTGTAATGGTATTTCATGGTGACGGAATGTTTCTTCTAACAATAGATATTAAGAGAACTGGCGCAACAACATTCAAGTCACATCAATCCTCGTCAAATGGCTCTTCAAGATCAACTGCTTCAATGGGTTGTTCAAAATGTAGATTGTCTACACTTGACAAGTGTATCTACTGCATTTTCACAATCCAAAATGGCTTATTTTGCATAAAGGATTTCACTCTCACCAGGAGTTTCATCGAAAACCTCACAAAATGCAGTAAAGATTTCAACTGCTAACTCCCCCTGTAATATAGGCAATTGTTCCACCACATATGCCAGCCTATCAATGTAGCTTGCATGATTGCATACAGCTGCTGTAAGATGTGAACTGTAAATTGGAGCACCAAAAGTGTGGCTTAAAGTTGCAGTTTTTGCCTCCAGCTCTTTCAAAACTGATTTTAACAATTCAAGATCTTCATCGGTGACATTTCTCACTGGCCTCAACTGAGATCTTTCAACTGACATGTCTGCAACTTCTTTGCAACAAATGTCACAGCACCTTTCAATTTTATCATTTGTAAATGTGGGGGCGAAATGTTGGAGCAGGGAACTTCTTCTGCAATTACTATTATTTTTTACGAATGCTTTCATATCATCAGAACATCCAATCATTTGTATGGATTTGTAAAATATGTGTTTTTCAGCTGATGTTTGATTGACTACACCTAAAAAGAAAACAAACTATGAGTTCTACACTGCTGCATTTGCATAAAAACTCAAATTCATGGTTAAACAGCAAGATTTGACAACTTGTGGCCTGGATTCTCAAAACACTTTTATGATTGCAAATCAGATATAAAAAAATAAACATAAATCATATTTACATACATAAAATAATATATGGCAACATTGGGACAAAATTATTTTCGTTTTGAGATAGATGAACAATTAAATCATATATTGGTGTGATAGCAACCATTAATATTTGACCATAGTAAACAGTTATATTATTTCCAACCACTGGACATTTGGTTTGAAATTCGATCACTTATGCACATGTTGACACCTGCACTTAAAACTTAATTAAGAGTTTGAGAATTTAAACATCTCGGTTAATTTTTGTAAATTTGTATCCCCATCAGGCAGGCATGTATAACCAAATCTTATAACTTAGAGACGAACTTACCAGTTAAAAATTTATGGATAGTTGGAATAGCCATCATGCAAAGAGATTTTCCATAGCTTGTTGGAAGAACTACTGTGACATCTCTGCCTTGAAAGAGATGAAATACAGCATCAGTGTACGATATCAAAAAGTGATGCTTGCACAGAGTAATTTAGTGACATATGCTTGAACAGGTTGACCTAGGCTCTGTTCCATGCTGTAGAATTCCTTCCGATGCACT
>JAGTTF010001745.1:0-12165 GCA_019095985.1 Streblospio benedicti | reverse complement strand
AATCCACCGAAAACAGATGTTAACCCGCCGGGTTTGACCCCAAGAGTTTGTGCGGGCATACACATTAAATGACTTCATAAATACCAAGCAAGATGTGCTTGATGTTTCCCTTAACCTATCTGATTACAGAATCAAAATCCAGTTATTGTCACTCATGAACTCAAATAAAGCCAGCATGCAGTCACTAAGCCCATGGATTGATATGTGTGTGGTGTGTTTACTATTATGATTTACTAACACTATACCATACATACATTACTACTATTATATAGAATAGAAGTAATAAAGTGTTTGTAAATCATTGTAGTCAACATACCACACACCCGTGACCCATCCCATGATGCTTGGGGGATCTCATGACTAAAACCCACCACCATCCTAACTCGTATAAATATAACAGACATTGTCGTATGTTAGTAAAACTAAAAATACTAAATTGGTTAGGTTCCATTAATAATTTTGTTCTCCTCTTAAAAGCATTTTTACGAATATGCTATTGAATATTGCTGTGAATCACATTGACTGGCATAAGACATGCACGTTCGTTGACTTTTCTTAAAGTGTGGGCCATATGATAGGTAAATGTAACAAAAACACTATTCGGTTGCATTATGATCTGTTTGCCTATTGCCTTCATTCTCAATATATGTT
This sequence comes from Streblospio benedicti, assembly GCA_019095985.1. Lineage (NCBI taxonomy): Eukaryota > Metazoa > Annelida > Polychaeta > Spionida > Spionidae > Streblospio > Streblospio benedicti. Next base: position 11,514 of record JAGTTF010001745.1, on the reverse strand, counting down.
TTATACCATGGTGAGAGAAATTTATTTAAAAATATAAACTAATGTCGCTGATTTTAGTATTTATGCACATTATATTCAATGTACAATGTGCACAACAAATCAATTCTATAATATCAAACAATGATTATTATCAATTATGTGCTACTACTTACATAGAACCATCGGTAACGTTTAGTTGTTCTCCGTCTAGAAACCACTTCAAATCAAAAGGCGGCTTCCCATAATCAGCCTACCACACTATTGTTACTGGAACATCTTCTTCCACATAAAACTTGCCATCATCCGAACATCCATGTCTTAGCTGATCAACAGCAGCTGTTCACAACAGAGTTAAATTAAATCATTTGAGTTATTTAGAATATTCAAACATCCATTGATTATTTGATATATCTTCATTTGAACTACTATCATGTAAAATCTATGTTGAATTACATGATATCTTTTGATATAAAGCTATAGCATATTGAAGTAAATATACAAAAGAAAAATATGACATATTTAAATAAATATCTACAAAACTTTTTCTGAATTTTTTTTAATAGATTTATTTCACTGTGGCAGTGTAAATTATTTCGGAACACCCCATCCCAAATTCGGGTTTTGGGGTTTATCATAGAAGATTTTGATTGTGAGGCAAAGTTTTGGGTTGTCTGCAACCTCATTACAATCTCCCATATAGTGCTCGTAAGAGGGCATGTTTGTCCACCACAAGCCCTTTGGTTCTATCAATAAAACAAAAGTTTTCAATGAAGCAAGGGTGGATTTATAGCAAATTTAAGCTTTTACATTACCATTTCAAAGTATCAAAAAAAATTGTTTTTAATATATACAAACTAATAAAATATGATGCAACAAATATACTATATTTTCAGCAATTTATTCGGCAAAATAGTGCATATAACTCAACGTTCTGGTAATTTAAAAACATACTAAAAATCCATAAAATATTCATACTCATGCTGTAGAAATAGTAATAAAGTAAGACGGTAACCTGTGCAGGAGATGGCTAAAGTGATTGGGAACCAGTTTCCTTTAAGTGAACAGGCCATCATAGGGGGAACCAGTGGAGCCAATTCAGATGGCACATCGTAGTCACGAAGACACAAGTACTGACATAGGGTCACTTGGTGCGATGTCCAGTAACCACACGCCACAGCACCATTGCTCGGGGGAGTGAGATCCGGACAGTTGGCAGCTAAATTATGATAACATCACATAATGATAATATTTATTTAGCAGTGGCGTTGACAATCAAGTAAACATACCTCCGACAAAATTAAAAACAATAAAGATACCAGTAGAAAAAGACAATACACAAAATTATCTACATTTGGATGAATATATTTTCCGGACTGACTTGGATCTGTGAAATGCACTGTTCTGTCACCCTACGTCTCGTTCTAACAGCACCCACCACTGCTCTAACAACCCCCCCCTCTCACTTCTGCACCAACACTCTCCTAACAACTCACCATTCCGACACCATCCGCGCTTGTCATGATAGTGCCTGCCCACAGCACCCCTATTTACTATTTTTGTTAACTGCGCAATAGATGACAGTAGACACTTTGTCAGTAGTACTTTTACTGACTTTCGTTGACACGGGTTTCACGCACCACAGCACAGACTTAATATAAAAAGTACAACGCCCTTGTAGTTGGCGTATTAATTTTGATCGGCTACAATGAAATTGGTGTTTACCCAGCTCATTAACATGTGTATTGTCGCTGCTTCAGTTTCATTGATAAATTCAAATTGTATATTTTTCAGCGTGTATGAATATGCTTGTAGTAAAGATAATAACATTGAAGGGGAAGAATGTATTGCCGACTAAAAAAGCTAGAGTTTCTGCACAAGCTCGGCTTTTAAAAGCACAGAAATCACAGGCACCATCTGGCCCACATTGAAACCTTCCCCCCAACAAACGTCCCATGTTTTACGCCATATAGTCAAACGTCCCCATACTGTCGCAACAAACTTGCGCCTTTTCTAACAACATCCATCCTTTCAGTGGACAGCACGCACCATAACGGGTATCCTGACCCCTACAACTTGATAGATTCCACCCTGTCTTGACCTAACTTGACACACAATACTGCCAACTTAGCACCTTCCAAGTATCAAGTATGAACACCTTAGCGCCTTTGAGACCGAATAATTGAACACTAAACACTGATACCGAATAATTTGAGAAGTATCCTAATTTTAAATGATGACCAAGGAGTCAGGCAAAGACCGAGCTAGCTTTCACCCCTGACAAACTGGTCTATCATCAAATAACTAACTACAGATGTTTTAAATACTGGCGCAGGTTCAGAATCACATGGAGTGATTCCATGTTAAAAGCACTACACAAGTACATGAATCTTAACCAAGTCATTGGTTATGGGACTTGAACAAATTAATGGTAATAATAAAAAATGCTCTCAGTGGATATAGGTGAAAAGCTACAGGCATTCGTGAAACAATAACTGAACTGGCACAAATATTTTCTTCTCTACTAATGAAATTGTCACAAATAAGCTGAACATACGAGAGAGTGAATGTCAGAGAGAACTACGTGATGAGTGAGATGATGTAAGCAGGAGATGTGCCGCAATGAATGTGGGAAAACAAATGAACAGTCTCAGCGACGCCAACTGACAAGTGAAGCGCTAGGGGTGACGCATGAGGTGAATTTGGCGGATATGTATTGCGCATTCATAGGGCGTGGGAAGGAGGACCTTCATATTGATCCAATTGCTGCCGGGGACCACAGGGTCGAGGTCAGGCGGCTGGGACAGGAAAGGAAGTACATTCGATATGACCTGAATCGGCTTGCTTTCTTCTGTAACCAGGAAGAGGTTCTTTGAGGATGAGATCAGGGGTGTTTATCGGCCCGAAATTCCAATACGTGATATTTGAAAACAAAAATTTGTTCGTGTGAAAAGTAATACATACAACGGACACTCATATTTCACTTAAACTATTTTCGAATTAGATAGGTCATAGCTTCATTATGTTTATCCAAACATTTTCATAAAAATACAGTGGTGTGGCATTCTTAATGTCACTTCATACTAACCTGCAATGGCGAGGTTGTAGGAGCAGTTTGCTTCTCTATGTGTTTCAACATTTTCCGCGTTACAATGCACTGAATAAGTCCCATGAGTCATTTCCTATAATTAATCATCATTTGTCACATATAATCATTATCTTAGTAATTGATATATAATCAATATATAAAATCATGAATATTTGTCGAGAGGACATAATCTTTTAGCTTGTCGTAAACAATTGTATAGTATGTAAATATGAATAATTCCTAATTCAAATATATTACCATTGTTCCATGATAGTTACAGTCGACAACCAAAGGGTCATTATTGACATCACTGAACTGGGGAGACTGAAAAGTCACGCCAATGAGTCGTTTGAAACTAGCGATAGTGGTATCAGATGGACAAAAGTCTATCAAAGGATCAGGGGTCATCTACAAAAAAGAAACGCCATAATTAATATACACGTAGTATAAAAAGTTTTTACATCAAAGCAAATCCTCCGCACAAAATGGTCCGGACGTTTCTTCAAATACTTGTTTTCTTATTTATTTTGATATTTAGACCTAGCGATGAATTCATAGTGCATTATTTGAACAAAAACTTAATAAACCTGAAAAGCATACCTTCTAGTTCTTGTGGGAACTCAAATGCATGGTTGGTAAGAAATTCTGCTACTACACATACATACTTCAGTTAACTACCATTATTAGAATAATACCAGTATAGAAATTGTGTATACATAGTCAGATAAAGAACACTTACATTTGACATTCAAAGTTGCTGATACGTGTTCCATGTCACCTTCTTTTTCACCTTCACACGTCAGAGTGAGACCATCGTGTGTCCTGGATGGTACTAGTTGTAGTGTCAGCAAAGCAATGGTGTAATCACCATATCGAGGATGTGTCTCTGTCTTATATCTGCAAAGAAATGAAGTATTTTTTCAGGAAGAATTGTGAGTAGCTCTCAAATACAATCATTCCATATTATTCATATACCATTATTCTACGGATGATTTCAAAACGTACAGTTTTCTCCTCAACTTGCTATCGAATACCCCAAACACCCGGGTATCTATAATTTCCATTCATTACATTATGTATTCGAAATTAGTAATTATTGATAAAGCAGGACCCATAAAATAGCATGGAGGGTAATGTTAGACCGTAAATTTTACAAAAATATATATAATATTTTTAATCATAGAATTTTAGTTTAAGTCAACCATTTAAAAAAAATTTGTAGAGAATTGGTATTTGGTTAAAGTTTTGATAATCACAAAGTACAAAAAATGTTGATGTCTAGCAATCGATGCCCTGTCGACCACACCCGCCCGTCCCATCTTTCATAGTTCTGAATTCAAAAATAAGTAACGATTGAAATAAACTACAGATAGGTCAAAGATTCTTTAAATGAATCTAGGGTAAGGTGGTTTCTTTTTAGCATGACATCAGACTGCAAAACATAACCAGCCACAAGACATAACCAGTTAATAAAAGTTAACACAAACTGTAGCCTCACCCCCAAAAATGGTTCAACTGGCTCAAAGTGTAACCCCTGACGCAAATTGTAACTAAAGTATAGCCAGTCACGATTCTAATCTTGTTAAGTGTGAGTTCATTCACACTTTAATAAAACTGTTTTCACATGATTAATATCGATTTGTTGAATTAGGTGGTCCCGGTCCAGAACCATTAAATTATCATGCTATGCTTTGCATCAATGATCATAGATCTGAGGTAATCAATTCTTGTGCATATACAAGTTATCAGCAGCATTCCCTCATACAACTGACAACCCAGACATACCAACATTTCAAGCACATGCGACGTTAAATCCACCGCAAAACAGCATGTATCAGCCGTCGAAGGGTTCTGAGGCCCAAGAGTTTGTGCGGGCATACACATTAAATGACTTCATAAATACCAAGCAAGATGTGCTTGATGTTTCCCTTAACCTATCTGATTACAGAATCAAAATCCAGTTATTGTCACTCATGAACTCAAATAAAGCCAGCATGCAGTCACTAAGCCCATGGGCCCCTGGATCCTGGGAGGGTATGTGTGTGGTGTGTTTACTATTATGATTTACTAACACTATACCATACATACATTACTACTATTATATAGAATAGAAGTAATAAAGTGTTTGTAAATCATTGTAGTCAACATACCACACACCCGTGACCCATCCCATGATGCTTGGGACCATGACTAAACCCACCACCATCCTAACTCGCATAAACATAACAGACATTGTCGTAGGTTAGTAAAACTAAAATACTCTCTGCTATATGTTTAAAATAACGTACATTTACCCACTGTTTTTAGTATCATTGCCATTAAAAAGCTAAAATTGGTTAGGTTCCATTAATAACTTTGTTCTTCTCTTAAAAGCATTTTTACGAATATGCCATTGAATATTGCTGTGAATCACAATGACTAGCATAAGACTATGGAAATGGACACTGAAGTACATCAGTAGGCATGGTTGCTAGCTAAAAATGTTCATCATGCACGTTCGTTGACTTTTCTTAAAGTGTGGGCCAGATGATAATACTAGTATAGGTAAATGTAACAAAAACGCTGTTCAGTTGCATTGTGATCTGGTTGCTTTTTGCCTTCATTCTCAATATATGTTTTATACCACGGTGAGATGAATTTATTTAAAAAATATAAACTAATGTCGCTGATTTTAGTATTTATGCATATTTCATTTAATGTACAATGTGCACAACAAATCAATTCTATAATATCAAACATTAATTATTATCAATTATGTGCTACTACTTACATAGAACCATCAGTAGCTGTTAGTTGTTCTCCGTCTAGAAACCACTTCAAATCAAAAGGCGGCTTCCCATAATCAGCCCTACACACTATTGTTACTGGAACATCTTCTTCCACATAAAACTGGCCATCATCCGAAACATCCACAAGTCTTAGCTGATCCACAGCAGCTGCTCACAACAAAAGAGTTAAAATTAAATCATTAGAGTTATTTAGAATATTCAAATATCCATTGATTATTTGATATATCTTCATTTGAACTACTATCATGTAAATCTATGTTGAATTATAATATCTTTGATATAGAAAACTATAACATATTGAAATAAATATACATACGTAAAACTGTTATTATGAATTTGCAGTTTTTGGCTAGATTATTATTATCACTGGTGGCAGTGTAAATTATTTCATGAACACCCCATCCAAGTTCAGCATTTGGTTGATCATAGGAAGATGTGATTGTGAGGCCAAAGCCTTCTGGTTCCCTTAAATTCCGGAATATTCCACGACGCTTGTACAGTGTCTCCGGTCGCCTGTAACTCTTGGTCTTGTGGACAAGAGACGATTTCAGGAAAACGATTGTCTACAAAAGCATATTCATACACATGTTGTTTTATCAATTTAAATGTTAGTCTCATTCATAGGCAGATCCAGACTGGATGCACCCCCACCCCCACCCCACCCCATTTCCCACCAAAATACTTCATTTTCATAGGTTTTTTTACACCTCTGCCATCGATCGATCGCGCGTACGAAGCCCATGAAATCCCTGAAGTGCGCTCCCCCTTTTCTAAAAACCTGGATCTGCCATTGTTCATGTATCCTCAAATAAAGGAAGGAGATATATAAAAGGTAAATTTAGAGCGCATGTAAGATGAAAAGAGCCATAAATTACACTATAGAATAGTATAAAAACTTACGTATATTACAGTGAGTTCCAGAAGAGTCCACCGACCAACCATCACAACAGTAATCCTTAGAACCTAGTGTTGTACGCGTGGATGTGTAGTATTGCACTTGTGGTCTATACCTGTATAATAACCACATGACGTAAACAAATAAATATATATTCCAGAAATACTGAAAAATTGATACTTTTCACAATATATTTTCATAAACATTATCAATTACGATCACCGAGCATATCAACTATCACAATTGATAATAGGATCCAATTCCAATTTTTACCATGACATATGCATAGGAAGGGTGAGGGTGACGCACATAAAAGGAACAGTTAGTTTGGTTTAGTAACTGAACTTAGTTTGAGGTTCTACTGTACAAATCTGTAATAATCTTTTACATCAATTATATTCATTGTAAATCAAACCAATGCCTTTTAGTGTCGATGTCTGCTAATGAATTAATGCATTTTTGGCTAAATCAAAATAATCACTGATTGACGTGCATAGATAAATCAATAATTCTTAATGCACAAATGAAAACTACAATTGGATAAATATCAAAACCAAATCTTAAACACCATTTCTCCAAAATGACCACCTCTATAGTAAGACCATTTTTTTTTCTAGCACCATGTTTTCGACTGTGGCATTATAAGAACGCTGTACATAAAAATGGTGATTTAGGGAATAAAACATGTTAGTGAATGTTTTCATCGGTCTCATTCAATAGAGATCCGACAGTTTTCATCAAACCAATTTTCATGAATATTTCATATCCGTCATCGACAGACATAACACCAACGATTAAATCCCTGTGGTGGCGCTGCCCCTCCCCCCCATTTTCTTACACCTGGATCTGCCATTCAATCAAAACTCAAATATACGAATATGAAACTGAAATTTTATGTAAAATACTGACACGACCGTAAAACACATTTTATCGTGAACGTAAAATGGCTTTGTGCAACCACAGTGAGTTCCTGGGCTGGGGTGCGACCAACCAACAACCGAAATCGCTGAAATTGTTTGCACGGTGGTCGCCTAATAAACGACCGATATTGCCACGAACGACTTTGTTATAATTAAACAAATGGGTCTTCCAAAGGTTTTCGTTCATGTAGTTTTCAATTCAGTATCTTTTCATTATTTTTGAACGATAATGTTTGCAGTTGAAGCGGGGCCGTATCGTTCAAAACGATCGTAAACAGATCTAAACATACCATCGTTCTCGTGAGATATTCATGCAAAGAGACTGGACTAGTCAATTTCTATGTAGGGCTCTCAATTAGGCTAAATGTGACACATGTATCACAGTAATGTTTCAGCAGTTTTTTACCTGTGATATTGAAACATTTGAAAATGCAATTCAATGTGCATAAAACATGCTAAAACTTCTGCTGCATGAACATCATTTTAAAAAAAACACTGAAGCACATTTTTTAAAACTGTTTTAAAAATATACGTGGCCGTGGCACTTGTTTTACGTCCCCATACAGACATCGTTTTGAGAACGTAACGAAATAGCGGTAGCTTTTGGCGAGATCCATTTGACGAGCGTTTTTGAGGGTGTAACATGGTCGTAATCGTTTAAAAGTTTTGTGCACCTCAAATACATCGTAGGGGTACTGTAACGGCGACGATACATAACCATAACGATATCGTAATAGCTTTATGCACCCCAGCCTGGCAGACCTCAGTTGGGATCGTAATCGAAATCGTAATCAAAAGACCAGATCTTACTGAGACGTTGATTTATTTTGATCCAAGTCTGCCATTATACTATGCATTGAGTGCGTTCACCAACCAATTTGTCGATCTGTTTAACAATACTGTAAGTATTAAGTAGCAGTTGGTCGCATATTATGTTTAATTGTCTTTTGAATTATAACTCGGTGGGAAGGAAAGGCAATTAAACATAAGATAGTATGTCCATTTCGTTCAATTAAAAAACGTCCGTTTTGGATTATTAGAATTCTACCACTGAAATGTATATACATGATTTGCTTCGCCAACAGTGCGGAGTGTATTATATTCAATTGGATTATGTACAATGCACATTTATGAAATATCATACATCAGTGGTAAAATTGCTTTGCAGAGAAGGAAACTGCAAGCCAATCCCCATTATTGAGGAGATAGCAACGTTATCTATTGAACAAATTAACTCTGGTCTGATTACACTCATTAACATGTACGTCAGTCCATCCACATACAGGCATCGTTCTAGATTTGCCATTGCATGTTTTCTCTGGACGAAAAGTTATTTCAACCCATAGATAGCGTAAAATATTTTTGCCCAACAGAAAGAACACAAAAAAGCAGATAAAAACTACAAACAAAGCAGAACACGAAGTTACCTCCATCTGGTGCAAGAGCTCCATCCAAACAAACCACAGTTCGTGGTGTATTTAATCGCCTTCTGAACATAACGAAGCGCTTGATATGTTTCATATTTGACTATAGTCCTTGGGCACACTTGACTGAAAAAAGGTGATTGATAATAATGATAGCGATAATAATAAGAATAGCGAATAATAAGAAGTTGAAGAAGAAGAAGAACCAGATATTCGTATTCATACTTACCCCGTAAGACACTGTACGTTCCCGAACACATTTAATAGACATATCATCAGCAAGCAGAGAAACATGTTGAGTGTTTGAATCAAGGCTAAAGAATGATCCACACAACTGTGTAACTCGTAAGGCAGTTCAAACACGGAGAGGAAAAAAACGATCCAAACAAGCATTCTACCTCCTAGTAACATGGGAGAGGTGCACTGTGCACCCTAGTCTACTCAATGATATCTATTTAATTCCATCGGGATTTCCATATTTCGCGTGAACCAATCAAATTCTGACACAGCAAAGTCGCATCGCTTAATAAACATCCTTGTTGACATTGAGACTGCTCAGTGAATGTCCTATGTAAATCATATGCAAATTGCATATAAATCCTATCATATTCGTCCTTCAAAATGTCTTTGGTGACATTTTTAGGTTTTGTTCAAAGACGTCTATTAAAATTCCATGGGAATTCACATGTTGACCATAGACCAATCACAGCTCATGTCTTCAATATATCTATACTTCCGTGATTGGAGTTTTATTGCAGGTCGCTCCGGTAGGCTCCATTTGCGCAGAAACTCAGCCACGATGAAGACGTTCTTTACCTTGTGTCTTTGGAGCACTTTGATAGTAACTTCTTGTGCCTTCAAAGATTCTCAAGTCAACAACGTTTCAAGACCTGAATCTGCCGATGCACAGGTAAACATTCAATAACTCTTACATAACGAACAATATAATTGCCAAGTATTACTCGTTTATAAATGTGCATTGTTTTAATTTTTTTGAGAATCGCTGAAAGACATACGTTTTCGATGCATCTTCTCATATCTTAATTAACTGCTAAAGGATCAAATGTACCCACCGAATGCTTGTTTGTAGTAATTTGTGAAGGCGGAAAACGGCATTGGTCGAGAACCGTTCACGTAGGTGGAATTTGCTATTAAAATGTGTGAGAGGTTTAAAGCTGTTTCATTCGTGAAAACTATAATCGCACACCATAAATAGTTTATTTGGATCAATCTCTTTAAGTTAAAGCTGCCTATGAAGTATTAGATCCCAACGATAGGTGAATGTTAGAAGTGACAGGACAGCAGATTGTAAATCACCCGCGACGCTTCTTTTTTGTGCACGAGATTTTTTGTATCCTCTTGATATTTTGTAGGATTTGACCACTCGATTGTCGTGTCGATCGTGAAATTGAGCATGCTGACGTCTGATTTACCTGAACGAACTGACTTTTATGTAATTGAAATCATTTTCATTGATATCATGGCATATTAAAAGGCGCGTTTGTTGATTTTATAGATAGTGCCTGGAAAGCAGCAAGCATCTTCATACTTTTAAGGGTACAAGAAAGGTTATTTTGAGCGTTTTACTAAAATTCGATTTTATCTCTTATTATTTTTTCCCCATTTTTACGAATTACACAGTGTTGTGTAGGTAATAATCTTATCTAACTATATATGGTAATATGGTTTGAAATATACAGATTAATGCAAGAATTTGTAATGACTTAATCACTGCAAATATTACTACTTTGCAATCATCAAAAACACTATCCAATAAGATTCATATAATGATCCAAAAATGCGTGTCTTAATTTTTTATATCGATTCAATTGATCATTTTACATGCATTTTGAGCTTGAAACACCGTTTTACTGAAAGATCTTAAGAATTTATACAAAACCTTGATAATTCACAAAAAAAAAGCACACAAAAACAAACCAAAGACCCTATGGTGTCCACAAACTGCAGCATAATAGAAAAAATGATAAATGATTCGTTTTAAAAATATGTTGTTTTTCACAGTTTATACATAAATATCAAAATATGAAAATTTATCCCCTATAAACTCATAGTACAGCAAAGATTTGAGTCACTAAATAATCCTACTGGATGGTGTCCACAAAATGTGTCATAATAGGAAAATTATTAAATTTGTTGTGACCTCATCAAGCTAGATAGATGATCCGAAAATAGACGTGAAACAACCTACTTGTTGGTATTAGCTGTTATCACTCGCCGTCACAGTTTGAAAATGGTACACAAGTTGTCGGGGTAACTCTAGTCCAAATTCAAGTATTTTGAGCTTGAAATTTCCAGTGTAAATGTAAATGTTAATGTTTTTTACGTAGATATATATTCTTACTAATGATGTATTAGAATTATCAAAACCATGCTTCTATTCCATAAAATGTACATAGAAATG
>JAGTTF010001742.1:0-10817 GCA_019095985.1 Streblospio benedicti | reverse complement strand
CATAGCGACTAGCAATTCTTTTGGTAGATATCGCCGATTGACCTGTTTTCTTAACACAGAGAATATGTAAATCCGTGAACTGGAATCTGTTAACTGATTGATAAAGAGGTATTGTATGCTTTTTTGGCCTCAATGATATCCACTTGATATTCGCAAGATATTCAATAAGGAAGCCTCAAAGATATAGAATCAATCATAAAAAACACTATCGATCGGGTTGAGGTTGGTTGGAATGGCACCCTGACTATATGGGTAAAATCAATATGACATTATATGATCGTATAATATTGTTATATTATACAATAACTAGTTCATTTTAGAATATACTGCAAAAAGAATTTGCTAGTTTTACACCAAAAAAGATGGACCAACCTGTATTTTCATCAGTTCTTAACAACAATCTTGATTTTATTGATTTTCAGTTGGTATGACAACACTTATTTTATGAAATTTTAATCTAATACACTTATAACGTACATTGTGATATATTACATGATATTATACCTAAAAAATATGTGGACATATATTTTCTCATTACCCAGAATGGTGGCCATTTTGAATTGTTACCCAAATTTCAATATTCTAATTTGTGACACAGTAGCATCAGTTAGTTTCTCTTTATAACATGGATGATGGACTAAAACACACAGAGAAAAAAACTTTGTTATACTTTACTTATAGATCAGGGCACACTTGCTCTGCTGCCTGACTGTGTTGGCTGGAGTTCGTAAGAGGATATATAAGCATGGAATGCACAAGAGGACATTTGTGCATGTAAAATATAAAAATTAAAATACACTTTTTGATCTTTTTGGTCTATTTATATATGCCTATGATAAAATTCATTAGTATTCTTAGTTTATATCATTAAAATATCGATCAGTGATAATTGTATGTATGATTTTGTATGGAGTGCCTAAGAGGATATATAATCATGGAATGCACAAGAGGACATTTGTGCATGTAAAATATAAAAATTAAAAATACACTTTTTGATCTTTTTTTGGTCTATTTATATATGCCTATGATAAAATTAATTAGTATTCTTAGCTTTTATCATTAAAATATCGATCAGTGATAATTATATGTATGATTTGATATGGAGTGCCTAAGAGGATATATAAGCATGGAATGCACAAGAGGACATTTGTGCATGTAAAATGGAGTGGCTCTTAGGCACTCCACTTAAAATAAACAAACACTATATTTTACTATTTTAACACAATCAACTGCTTGATTGTGTGTATTAAACCATTGCTGTTAATATATATCTTGAAATTGATTTTATAGTAAGATTTTATTGACCATTATTACCGGAGTGCATAAGAGGAGGAGTGCATAAGAGGACATTTAGGATTATATATATATAGCAGGACTTGCAAAAGCAATAGTACCAGCACCTGCTGGTTCAGCAGCCCAATCGAATAAACCTCCACCCCTCAAGTGCCTGTTGCTCCAGTGCTTGCTAGTGTATTAGTGTCGAACCAAGAAAGAGGAAGTTTTAACCATAGAAGAAAGGGTCAAAGTGATTAAACTCTGCAAAAGGGGGAAAAGGTCACAAAAATAATACAGTCACTTCAAATCGAAAGACACCGTGTATAATACACAAAAAAAAGGAGCAAATATTGAAAGAGTGGGAAGAGGGCAACATCAACGGCCAGCGAAAGACACTTATTGCAAAAAGGACCAAGTTTCCTGGATTGAATCAGGCAGTTTGGGAGCCAAAATGTTTCTTATAACATGACCGTCGCACCGTCAACACTTCATTGGATGTTCATCGTTCCACTTTAGTCCCATAATTCCACAAGCATTCTGTCATAGGGCATGGGGCATATGAACGTTACTTTTTTTACTTATATTTTTACCCCACTTCGGTGGGCTCTGAGTCCCCCGTAAGCTTGTCTATGGTTATTCATTTTCGCACCATCAACACTTCATTCTAGGATCAACAGTCTTTACCAACACATGTCCTATAGATGTGGGATTGACTGTCATAGCATACTTAAATACAAACGAAAAAGTGGCTCAAATGTTTCAAAAGATGACAGATTATAACTACTCAATGCTAAAAGCTTGCCTGGAGTTTATAAAGAATAAGCAATACATGGCTGCTAAAATGCTGTGGATATAAGTATGAGTAACATTTATAAAAGTATTTTTATGTGAGGCATATACAACCATGCTAGTCATGAAAACACGTGAGAGAGAAAAGTAATGTAATAATTTTTAGAAAATAGCTCTAATATTTCTTCCTATCGAATTTTGGTTGTTGAATGTTTCAGTGATTTCATTTCATTTAGTTTATGTGATGAAAAAGAAAGAATTTTCTCTGCCTGGAAACTGAACTGAATAATATTCATACTGGAGTTCTAATATGAAAAAAATGGGGGTAAGTTTGTGATATGTTTACTTTCTATTGTGCCACAACAGGTAAGCGTCTACATTACATTATATTCGTCAACTGATATAAGGTTCCAGGTATTCACTGACCATGAGAAGCATATGGGGAGGATATAACAGATGATATCATAGACAGATTGTTTATGCCACGCCTAAAGGCATCGACCATAGACGATACGTCAGGTACATGGAAATTTGGCTGCTTCAATGACAATAGGTGATACATTAACTGATAATCCGGATCAACATGTGGATGTTATGAACAAGTCCCCTGATAAAACTGTAGGCATTCAGGAAGATGATACAAAAGATGATAACAGCCAGGTGAACGAAACTGATTTTAGAAGCTTTGACCCAATTACCATTGAAATGGGAACAGAAACAGATTATATAGCACGGTTAATCGGATTGAATATGTACGAGTCTGCTGCTCAAACTGTAGGTGTCCAGGAAGATACAAAGTGAACCAGGTGAATGAATCTGATGATACGGATGAAGGAGTGGATAATATGAACGAGTCTATTGCCCAAACTGTAGGCATCCAGGAAGAACAAGTGATGATAACAAAGCGAAGGAATCTGATGATTTTAAAAGCTTTGACCCAATTACCATTGAAATGGGAACAGAACGAGATTATATGGCACAGTTAATCGGATTAAAAATGTACATCGAGCCTACTGCTCAAACTGTAGGTGTCAACGAAGATGCAAAGTGAACAAGGTGAAGGAATCTGATGATCCGGATGAATGTGTGGATGGTATGAACGAGTCTGCTGGCCAAACTGTAGGCATCCAGGAAGATACAAATGATGATGACACGGCGAAGGAATCTGATGATCCAGAGGAACATGTGGCTGCTATGAATGAGTCTGTTGCCCAAACACATGCAACACATAAACCTACATACTCTCTGACTGCTGGACTAAAACCCAAGAAATAAACTGTGTCACCATATGAGGAACTTAAAAAACAGCTAAAAATGCAGTAAATTTTAAGTTCATTCATTGTTAGAAAAAAAAGTTGTTTAAGCCCACCAACAAAAGACATAGGATTCCAGCTTCTCCTTCAAAATTTGCCAATCATATTAGAGAAAGTGTTGAAACTAAGATGAAATCACCAAGAAAAAGAAGCTCACTCAAAGAGTTGGGATTCTTAACGCCACACAGTAAAAAAGCAAGGGATGCAGCTATGACTCTAGTGAACATTCTGAAAGATGAGCAGCAAAAACTTTCTAAAAGCAGGTCTATTTCCTCTCTCAAATCAAGATTTGCTATGACAGCCCCTGTAAAAGTGCAAGATGGCTGCCTGGTTTGTGAGTCACGCGGTCCCAACGAGAACAGTGTGTGGAGGAGTTGAGAAAACACATTGACGTGGATGTCTACGGAAAGTGTGGTTCATTGAAATGTAAGTGGAAGCAGGCAGCAGAGTGCTACGACATGTTGGACAGAGACTACATGTTCTACTTGTCATTTGAGAATTCACTCTGTCAGGACTATGTTACTGAAGAGCACTTCGATGTCCTACAATGGGATGTGATTCCAGTTGTTTACGGACCTGCCAACTATTCTAAATATGCACCACAACATGCTGTGATACACGTGGATGACTTTCGCCATCCCAAAGACTTGGCCGCTTATCTGAAAGCATTGGCTCAAAATGTCACAGCACATGAGGAATATTTCAGACAGAAGTGGTGCTCCAACGTGGTATTCAGGCTGTGAGATATGCAAGAAGTTGCATACAGATCATGGTAAACGTTTGTAAGATGACATTGAGCATTGGTGGGGTGAAGGTCGGCGTCGAACGCCAAACGTTACATTCTAGTAGGCATGTTTCCAAGGAAACGTCACAGACGACAAGTAGCTTGCAGAATGTCAAATCTGGGAGTAAGAATTCCACCAAATCCTGTACTAGCGCAGCAGGATAGTGAAAAAATCTTTCAGTTAATGATAAGCACCAAACTTGGCACGGTTGAGTTTAACCTTTGTCTTTAACAGAAAACCACATTAGCCACTTCACGCAAAAATTAAATGGCGGCCATTTTTTCAAAAATGGCTGACATTGACTAAAAAACTCCAATTCTAGAATGGTTCTAATCCCTTTTAAATGTTATTCTTCAGAATAAAACCCCAAAGTCTGATTTTATATAAACTAAAAATGTGCGAATATATTTTTTAACTAACCTATCATTAAAGATTGGCGCCATTTTGAAAAAAATGGTTGTTTTAGGTCTTTTGGAAGTTTTTTTAAAGGTATTAATTGAGGATGAATTTTCTGCATACTTTTTGTGATTTTGTGTACTTTTAAAAGTAAAGAGAATTATTTGAGTATAATAAATAGTTTTTTATATAATTTTTTATTTTTATTTATAACATTAAGGAGTGGCCGTCGAAGCACAACCAGGGCACACTGGTGTGACGCCACTGCTGTGAAACCCAGCATGGGGTTCAGTGCCAGCTAATATGTTATTCACTACATTTTAGTATCCCAAATGCTATTGAGCTAGCCCCACATACAGTACATTTTTTAAACATGTAAGTGTAAACTGTATGAATGTGAGATAGCCGCACCTGATTCATGATTCATATATGGAATCTATTGTAACAGAGGCACAAGCAGATCGATCAACATGAACTTAGCTTTGATGATTGGTGTCGCATGCGAAAAGCATCAAAGTCCACAGTTCCAGTATTGGTTCATGATTTTAGAAATGGAGCTGGTCATTTTCTGCCACGGGTCTTTTAGAGAAGCCACTTTCGATTTGTATAAATAATGTATAATTTACAATCAAGAAATTTATGAATTTGAGGAGAAAACATCAGAATGAATCAGAATCAATATATCCAGCAAAAAGATATTTGTGTTGCCATACAATAGTACTGAATAACAAGATGATAATCAATATCTGTTTCAAATCCAATAATCAATTTTGCTGTTGCTTGGAATATTGATTTTTTTCTTGAAGGCTAAGTGCATTGAATATTATTAAAAATGCCATAAAAAATGCTTCTAGAAAGCTCAGTTTAATTGGCAGATTGCCCACCATTCAAACCTCATTTAAAGTTTGAACTATTGGTATCTAAAAATTTTGATGTCAAACAAAAGATAGCAGTCAGAAAGAAATATTGAAAAGATTTTAAAGTCTACTTTAGACGTGAATAGCCGCATCCACCAGATGGTTTGCCAGTACAAAAAAATAAGTCTTCGGCTAAAGTTTTTTACAAAAAAAAATTTCAACAGGCTTTTCTAGATTCTCTCCCTGCAAATATAAAATTTGAAACATTCATTATTGATGCAATGTTTATACTTTATTCTCCTCCAAAGTGTAGTCATAAAACATTTGGTCAATATGTGCAATATATTTTTAGAACATGGATTGTCGAAAAATTTAGTAATCCTTTGCAAAACTACAAAATTTTGAAGGCCAATCTCAGAGAGCTTTTGTCCCGAGCCTGCAACTTTGACACCAGATGCTGTTGGTATTCCAGATGATTCTGTAATAGAATTAAACACTACTGAGGTATTTGAACATTTTATATATATTATATTTCCTATTCTAATTATTTTAAACAATTTGAATGTCCTTTGATGTGAAGACCAAAATGTGTCTTTTTTTTATTTGGTTTTTTCAAACGCTTGTGCTTGTAATTCAAATAAGATGACTTTCTACTTTTGTCAATTTCCTAATATTATACCAATAGGTTTCATCATACGCAACTTGTGTGTTACGACATGGTATGGTAACGGTTATTGAGGATAACATATTTATGGTACCCGGCTTCCACAATGATACCTTTGTTATTTTTATGTTTATTTTTACGACGGGAATTTTCCTTATAAAGAATACTGCATACCGTGTTGCCGTGACATACATAGAAGACATGCAAGCGGGTCTCGTGTACTGAATGTTGGATATGTAAGGCAAAAACGCAATATAATATACCAAAATATATGTGAGCAACCAGTAGCTCTAGATGTCAGAAAAAAATTGTCACATTTTCAAAAAAATTGGTGGAAAATCTAAAAAAAACTCTGGTCTCCTTGCTTGTGAAAGTTGTCCAAAAAAAAAATGTTTTCAAAAGAAAATCAAAAGCTTGCATTAAGGCGCATTCTTCAAGAATAGTGTACAGTCAGACTTTCAGTGCACCGACACAGTCACGAAACCCAGACATGCAACCGTCCGATGATGCTGCTTCACGAAGGATGTCAGTGATGATAACAGAACAGACAACATGCTCCACTACGTGAAAGCCAAGCTGTATACTGCTATATAGACTTCAACAGAGATGCTGGGGAAGACATTATCCATAATAAGCCCAACGAGTAAGCCATGCCCAGTTTGTCACTTTGAAAAGTCAATATTAGTGTTCAATAATGCGATATCTCAAATTCATGATATCAAATGGGCGTTGAAAGGTAGAACAGTACTTTCATTCTTTATAACACATGTTTGAATTCTAAATGCTAGGGTCCTGTTCATATTAAACATGGAAAGATTTTGTCCTAATGGTATATACAACTGTGATCAACACGGGTTCAGACTAATGTCTATACCATTGGTTAATGTGTTAGGTGTTGATAGAACCTGTAGTTGCTCAAAAAATATACATAAATACATAAGGTGTAGGTAAAATAGATCATATACAGTTGAATGGAATGAAGCACGAGGAAACGTGGTAACGAAAGCTCGATCAGTGGGCCCCGAATGTTAATAAGATGACTTTTTTTTAAAGAGTTTCCGCAGAGGGGCTGCGACGTCATGCTCATGTCTGGAAAAGACTGCGGGACGAAGGCGGCCCGACATCTGCATAACCATCTTCACCACCATCCGAAGACCTGGCCAGTTTGCGCCCCTCAGCCAGGATGCACACCACGACCACGCTAGCACGTATGCATCAGAGAAGAGTTGGGGCTCACGTGGGTCAGCCTACTACTCATTGAGATTCATTGTGGAGATGGGATATTTCTGTACGTCATGAGCTGACCAGTGAGGAACCTCTGTATATGGAAATGATATCAATAAAATAAAATCCAGTGTGAATGTTTCTGTTGCAATCCATGTCCTGGGAAGTACATGCTATTTGCGCTAAGTGGGAGTCGTTGAAGATGGCGTCTTGTACATGACAGTGGGAATTGGTGCAGCTGACAGGTTATTTCTGCCATTTAAGACGAGGAAGAATGTTTTTGAAGCACTGCATGGGGGTAAACAAGTGCATTACCGCAGTGAAAAGAAAATATTATTGGACACCACCACGGCTCCCGGGAGTCCAGGGAGGGTCTGCGGGCGCCACTGCCTGCCCGCACCGTCACCATACCCACTCGTGGCCACGACAACCTAATGAATTTTAAACTAATGAAACTAATGAAAAATGAAAAGTAAGTACTGTGCCATACGGCCAGCCTGCACCGCTGCCAACCGCGACCGAGAACACAGAGAGCTGTCTGTCGATGCCACCCGGCCTGCCCGCACCGTCACCACGCCCACTTGTGGCTGTGACCACCTACCGCCAGCCCGCGCTGACCGCCCACTTGTGGCGGAGAGTTTAAGAGCCAGAGAGACGCCAGACAGACGTGTCCCGCAACGGACCTCTGCCCTAGCCTCCGTGATTTCAAAGTTTGCCTTTGCTTTAGAGAAAGTAGATAATAAAGTATTTGGCATATTCAGAATATTTGTGTTAAAGTTTGAAATACAGAATACAGAAGAAATACATTAGCATCACTAATGTTTCCTTTAGAATACGAAAGACTTTTTCGCACTTGTGACATGACTAAAAGACATTATTGCAGAATGAATTTTAAAATCCTGCCTTTATATGATTATATTTCTTGATAGTTGTCACTAGACCAGTTGAAATATTGTTAGATAATTTGTAATATATTATCTTATTTGCAAGAATGAGACATGTTGTTGGGAACAAATTTGTTATAAACTTGATTAGGCCTGGTATTTTAGTTTAAGAGGAATTATCGATTTAATCTATTCAAGTTCTTGCTACATGTACAAATGTGTCCTTTAGAATAAGAAAGACTTTTTCCTACTTGTGACATAACTAAAAGATATTATTGCAGAATGATTTTTAAAATCCTGGTCACGGCACCAATTTAGGAAGTTGTATGTGGTTGAGGTTGAGGTTTGTGGCTCCAGTCGTGTGGTAGAAGAACATTTAAGATGGCGACAAGAAAAGGCTTTTTTTTCATGATGACGTGTTCGTATACACGTGTCCAGGCAAACAGTCAATCGATATAAAACAGTATAAGAGCATAACATCAATACATATAGATCTAGTAAACCGAGAAACTGGTCTATATACTGGTCTATATACAGCGTTTGACGCACAAATTAAGAGTCCCGACAGCATGTATTTAACTTCAAAATCCGATGAAAAATAAGCAAGATATTAATTAATTTAAGAACGTTATGGCAAAAAATTTCGAGGTCAATGCATGTTTAGAAGCACGTGGTCGTTATGTTATGCTATTGTAAAATAATAAACCGAAAAAACTTAAAAAATATTGTTTCTAGAGGTCAATACCTGTTGATTATTATAATAATCTTGATAAATGTACAATGGATATTGATTATAAACGGTAGGTAAGGTTACTTGTCACTTATAAGTCCAGAAATATGCCAAAAACGTTCGATACTTGTTCGATTCTCGTACTATCACCCATGTCATGGTCTATCAGAATAGTTATGGGTCACCACCGTGCTATCCGGACGCCCGCTAATTCGGACATCTCATCAAGGTCCCGAGGGGTCCGGATAAGCGGACCTGTACTGGATTTCTCACATACTGCACACTGATATGGTTTCTCTCCAGTGTGGGTTCTCATATGATCTGAGAGGTTACTACTTTGACTAAAGGATTTCTCACATACTGCACACTAATATAGTGTATCTCCAGTGTGAGTTTTCATATGCTGTGAGAGGTGTCCAGAGTGACTGAATGATTTCCCACATACTGTACACTGATATGGTTTCTCCTGATGTGAGTTTTAATATGAGAGATGTCAACTATGACTGAATGATTTCTCACACAATTTCTCACAAAATTTATGCTGGTCCCAGTGTGAGTTGTCATATGGTTAGAGATGATTTATTTGAAAAATCTTCAACAAAAAAGACACAGATACAGATTCTTATGTTTTCAGCGAAAATTGTTGTTTATTGCATAATATTTCACACTTTATACACTGATAAAATTTATACTGCTATGTATTTCAAGACTAACTTCTTTATTCGAGATCAAGATGCCTCTTCAGATGTATAGTTCCAGATATTTCCTGACTGTATGTTTCAACACAAACTGTACACTGAAATTATCCTGTACTGTGGACAGTCAGATGCTGCTCTATGTCAGACTCCAGTAATGTTCTAGTGCATATCTTTTCCCATAATTCATACGTTTATTTTCATTCTAGGTGTGTGTGTCTTCCCCTCACTGAAGCTTAAACGTCCAGTGCCTACCAAATAGTTCTAACATTAACCTCTGAGCAGCCGCGCTTTTGCATACGAACACGAGATTGATGACTGAATATATAATCTTAAATAGGGCTTTTGCACGTTGAAATATGTTGGGATAGTACAAATTCATGTACAGAAATAGCTATTTTTCCAAATTTATGAGACTTATTGAATTATATTCGAGACGCCATATGACAACCGGAATCAAAAGTGTTATGATATTCTTTGGATGAGTGCAAAACTCAGATGCATTATTTTTTATATAGATTACTGAGAGAATGTAAATTATGTACTGTGCTTTTAAAAATTAACCTATTAAGAAAAATAATCGTTTATAAACTGGAAACTATCGACTCACATTTTAGTGTTTAGCTAACGTTTGGATGCTCAAAGTCTAATGCGATTAATATAAAAATAATTATTCATTATAATTTCATTTTGTTTCCCCTATTAATTCCATATTTGCAGGAATTTAATTTCTGTAGGCTAAATGAAAGTTTTGAGGCAACTGTTTTGGAAAATAAATTTTTCAATTTTAAAAAAGTCCCATTAGAACCTTAAAAAAATAAATTTTTTAAGGGGTTTCCCGTATTGTTATTGAAAAAATTTTTTTGCGCAAGTTGTGCCTTTTTGGGCCCCTGCACTGGCTTTTTTTCCCTATGTCCAAAACCAAAAGAGAGTTCTAACATTAGTATCGGCGCCCTTTTTTGTTGCATCCGAACCAAAAGAAAGATTGAACTGAGCGTATACCCATTTGGGAAAGATTGGGGGAAAAAGTTTGGGGATAAAGTTCCCATTTATTAAATGGATTTTTTTTAAAAATTTTTTTAGGTATTTTTAATTTTTAAATTGAGGGTTAACAGGGGAAATAAAATTTTTTTTCCTTTTTTAAAAAGAGTTAAACCCAAATTTTTAATTTATTTTTTTGGAAAAGGTTTAATTATAAAAAATTT
>JAGTTF010001739.1:0-14592 GCA_019095985.1 Streblospio benedicti | reverse complement strand
TTTTAAAACCATTTGTTGAACGTGTGTCAAAGTGGGCGTGGCTAATGAAATAATAAGGATCTTTTTCTCGAAAATATTCTCCGGAACTTAGCGGGAGTGATCTCTACAATATAGGCCAGCCCTGTCGGGCCGTATAATCCTGCAAAAAGAATGAGTCATTGTTTTCACCCAGCTTGGTCTTTGCAAAATGCGTTGTAATGGGACAACTATTGAAGATAAAAGGTTCATTTCAAAACATGTTGTTAGTCATGGTTTAAAGTATAATAAATATTAAAAAGCTGAAAATAGAATATTTTTCCCCTTAAAAGAGTTCACAGTACCTTAACGATTGATGAATGGGAATCATTTTGCAGTCTCATTAGCAGTTTTGTACCAAATTTTCCAATAAATGGTTCGATATATGGTCAATGAACAATAAAATATTTGCAAACAATTGAACTAGATAAAAATATTTTACTGGTGCTACTTTTTGAATTTTTGGAACAAGCAAGGAAAAGAACTATTTATTATAACCACGGAAATGATTGATGATGATCTGAATTAAAAAAATTTGATTGATGAACCTGTTGGGGAAGATATGTTATGAAATAGATGTTGAAGGAAAAATAAAAAAATGAATCATATGATCATTGTGAAACATGTGTTACTGGAATTGTGAATCGTTTTGGTCACAGTTGTCGAAGATGTCCTAATGCGGTGAAAAAACGCAAGACTGCACTGTCATGTAACGTAATATTTGTACAACTTTAAGGGAACAAGATAGTGTTGATTGAAATATTAAAGGGGGTTATGTCATGTTATGAAATATAAGGTACTAAAGATTTAATGTCATGTTATGAAATATAAGGTACTAAAGATTTAATGTCATGTTATGAGAGATGTAAAGTAAAAAGAAATAATGTAAAGAGAGTAAGTCTTAAGTCTAAGTTAATATGGCCGTGTATGGGTTCGTATTGATGTGGTAGGAATGGAAAAGTACAGGCATTCATGTAATAATGAATTGCGTCATGCATCAACATAAGTGTGAGGAAATGTGATGCGGGTGGTTGCGTATTGATGCAACAAGTCAGCTGAGCACATGCATTAACATGTTTGGGTGCGGGTTCACTATAAATGGACATGCCGCCAATTCTCGAAAAACTCTCTCTCTTGTCTGCTCTGCTATTCACAACTCATTTGGACAGTTGAGACAAACTGGTTCAACCACTGGGATGGCACAAGGATATGTGTCATCCCAGGTGGCACGTACATGTATCAAATGCAAAATGAACAATGTGAAATGTAAAACTGAAATAAACAGATGGATGTATAGTTGTGTTATGACTGACTAAATAAAAACCTAATAGGCATTTGCTGAAACTTGACTGACTAAATAAACCTAATATGGGAGATGTCGGGATTAAACTGTTTCTATATGTCTCCCGACATGGTGGATTGTTGTGACTGCAACATGCAAATGGATTTACACGGGACTTTTCACACGCAAAACGAATGAATATTAGCATGACTATCAAACTAAAATTGCATGAAAGTGGACGATTTTCATAGCGACAAGAATGCAATTGCAAATGGCTGCTGGTGGGCCGGTGGAGTTAATGAGATGCAGCTTTTATTGGCGGGTGCATAATTGATGCAGCCTTGAGGCGTGATCACGTGAATGCGTAAATTGTGGACTCAGCGGAAAAGGTTTACTATCAAAGCACATGGGGCGGCAAAGGAGTGTTTACAACAGAACAGTAGGATACAGTGACTTGCTGATGTTGATTTGATAAATTATCTATTTCAATTAGACAATGAAATTAGCTATTAAAAAGGAAGAAAGAGTGAATGGAGACTTGTGTCTTGATTATAATCGGCAGCCACGACTGAAATGGAGAGATTACTTGGAAAGCCACCATTGAACAATATATAGCCGGTCGGCATTTACAGTTCACAACTGGTCAATGACCACTAAGGGCAGATGATTGTGTTGGGTGGGTAGGGTGTTGGGTGTTGGCTCATTTTTAAATAGATACTAACACCTGATATATAATAAAAAAAGGTTTTATTATCAACATCCACCATGAAGTTCTCACAGACAAATGCATAATGATAGTCACCTCCACATCTATAGCAGAAAAAATATCTAGGTTTCCTCACCTGTTGATTCTGTTGTTGAACTTGCGCTTGTTCTCAGCTCTTCAACCCTCTTTTTCTCAGCTTCAAGCTCCTGAGCCTCCTTCTCCACTGTTGCCTGCACCTTCACCTGCTGTCTCTGCCTCATATATCTCTCTGTACGCCAGACCTCCTCCCTTCTTACTAAATTTATAAAAGTTGGAAAATCATACACATTTTCTTCAATATGATCCTCTAACCGAAGTTTGGTTAGCAAATCCTCATCAGATGTTCCTCTAATAAATTGTTTCACCAATACAACTGCCATATCAGCAGTTCTAATACCATCATATCTTGCAACTTCGCCCAACTCTACAAACAAAGATGTTAAAAATTCACTGGCAGTTTCACCGCTTTTCTGAAAATGCTGATGAAATTTTATCAATAAATCTTCACCATCTGAAATATTTCCATACTGACTAAATAAAATTTCAACTATCTCAGACGCTGGTTTTCTCTGTACAAATCGGCAATATCCTCAGCAGGACCAGTCAAAGACTTAAAAATCAATATTTTTTTCCTACTCTCTTTCATAGAATCATCATTGATCAATCTAGAAGCCCCACTAAACCACCTATTGAAGGTCACTTCCCAGATCCTAATTTTTGCATTTCCTGAGAACCTGGATAATTTGTGCTCCTCATCCAATCTCACACATAAATTAGACAGTTTTGAACTCTCACCTGAAACACCGGAAACACCAGCCTCATTGGCACCAGACAATCGTTTGATAGCCTTGGCTCTATCCCGATCAGACAGTTTCTGCAACCTGCCCTCAATATCCTTAAACTCCTGTGACAAAGCAAAATCATCACCTGATTCATCCAACATATTGAATTTGAAAAAAATGACAAAATGTAAATATGAAATTGTGAAATGACAAAATATGGAATGCTAAACGAATGTTAAATGAATTAGCAAATTGTTAAATGCAACGCAATTTGAAAAAAAAAATAATAATATTCAAAATAAGTCACAGTCAGTCAACCAATATAGTACAAAATTACAAACCTTGCACCTAATCACACCCATGACCTACAAATTAATCCGTCTGACCACTGTCTAGACAGCAAACATAAATAGACCAAACTAAGGCCAAAGTTTTCACCTTGTCAAATATGACATCCACACACCGTGTCCATTTACACCTTGAAACCAATAATATTCATACAAATACGCAGTCCCAATACGTTTCATAGACTGTATTTTTTTCACAGCACTATGAAAAGAAAATATGATACAATATATATTTTCAATGTTCATGAAAACAGTAACAAAATGTACATTAACATACGCCTATACACAGAAAAAAAAATATGCACTTCAAAAATTCTAAAAATTAGCAAAAAATGACTTCTGTCAGTAGACTTCTGTCGAGTGATTCCTTGCAAATGTACAACTTTACAACCCGGGTTTTCCACACAACTAGCTAGTTCCAATTCCACAATTCCAAAGCTTTGCAAACTGTCTTGATTTGCAGGTATACCTCTGATTTGAAGCTTGAAGAATGTATCACTTCAGCACTCAGCACTTCACAAAAACTTTAACAGACCTTTTTCAGCTGCCATGTAGACACCAATATTCGACGCCCATCCAAGAACATTTTAACAGACGAGCCCCCAAATGTAGCCGGTCGGCATTTACAGTTCACAACTGGTCAATGACCACTAAGGGCAGATGATTGTGTTGGTGGTGGTGTAGGGTGTTGGGTGTTGGCTCATTTTTAAATAGATACTAACACCTGATATATAATAAAAAAGGTTTTATTATCAACATCCACCATGAAGTTCTCACAGACAAATGCATAATGATAGTCACCTCCACATCTATAGCAGAAAAAATATCTAGGTTTCCTCACCTGTTGATTCTGTTGTTGAACTTTGTTCTCAGCTCTTCAACCTCTTTCTCAGCTTCTCTAGCTCCGCCGCCTCCTTCTCCACTGTTGCCTGCACCTTCACCTGCTGCCCTGCCTCAAACGTTGTGTACTGATATTGCCGAATATCATATTGATATGACTGTGTGAATGAATCAAACAAAAAAGTTGGTACAAGAGAAGTCAGATAAATTCAAAAGTTCAAAAAACTAGATGCAGTTGGTTCAGGGGGCAATGCAATCAACTTAATCAGTCCGATATGCCCAAACAATCTGGTCTACCGAATAAGAGTGTGCAAAATTGATAATATTGCCATACAAACTTTTGGTGGATACTGGGTCACAGATTACCACTTTAGCACATCAGTTTTATGTGAAAAATTTTGTTCATCTTCCTTTACAAAGCATTACAAATTTGCTTAAAATAGAGTCTGTTAGTGGAGATGAATTACCATATTTTGGCTATGTTTTACTGCCAATTGAGATTACTATTAACCATCACAAATCTGTAACTGAAGAAATTCCAGTGTTGATAGTGCCTGATACAACTTACAATTTTAGAGTTCCATTACTTTTAGGAACAAATATTCTACAAAAGTTGACTTCTTTTTCTGATTGTGACCAACCCGGTCTAAACATTGCAATACAAATGCTTAGGCTTACCAATAATCATCTATGCAAAACAAATGGAGTGTTTGGTGAAGTCAATGCGACTTGCGAATACCATATTCCGCCACATTCGGGTCAGATAATCCAAGCTAGTTCAGTTATTGTAGTACCCATTTCTAAACAAACTGCTGTTATTGATTCCGATCAAATTCCAGTAATACCATATCTTGTTAATGTGGAAGGAGGTCCAAATGATTTACAAGTTGAAATTGTTAATGATACCGATTCTGAAATTAAAATTGCTAAAGGTCAAAAAGTTGCGAAATTACACAAAGTTCAAGTTGAGGAGATGACTGTTTCTCCTGAAAATGTAGATTTTTTTAAATTCTTTTTGATTTTTCACATTTAGATGAGGCAGATACCGACAGATTAAAATCTTTTTTATTGCAAAATCGGGATGTATTTGCTATGAATGTCCAAGAAATGGGGTGTACTGATATTGCCGAATATCATATTGATATGACTGATGAGACACCGTTTAAACAAAAATTGAGACCAATTCCACCAGGTGTTTATGATGAATTAAGAGCGCATATCAATGAATTGTTGTCGGCTGGTGTAATTTCAAAATCAAAAAGTCCCTTTAGTTCAAATATTGTACTTGTCAGAAAAAAGACAGGTGAGCTACGCATGTGTGTGGATTTTAGAATGCTCAACGAGAGATGTACTCGTGACAATTATCGAATTCCGCGTGTTGACATGTTACTCGATTCACTTAAAGGTGCTAAATACTTCTGCTCGCTTGATTTGTTTAGTGGATATCATCAAATGAAAATATTTGCAGAACATCGTGAACGAACTGCGTTCACTACTCCGGTCGGATTTTTCCAATATGAACGTATGCCGTTTGGCCTTCGAAATAGTCCATCTGTTTTTCAACGTTTGGCCGACACTGTTTTGGAGGGTTTATTGATGAAAACCTGTAATGTTTATCTTGATGATATATTGGTATTTGCAGAAACAAAGGATAAACTGTACGAAAATTTAGCTGAAATTTTTGAGCGTTTTAGGAAAGCAAACTTGCGATTCAAGCCAAAAAAATGTCATTTTTTGCAAGAGAAAGTTGAATTTTTGGGTTACGAAGTATCCGCTGATGGTGTTAAATGCACTAGTAAACATATCGATGCTGTAAAGAACTGGGAAGCTCCAACTTGTGTAAAAGAATTACAAAAATTTCTTGGTTTCATGAATTTTTTTAGAAAACATATAAAAAACTTTTCTGTATTAGCTGAACCACTTACAAAATTGTTGAGAGGTCATTGTGGTAGAAAGCCAAAAAATAAGACAAAATCCAAAAATCTAATTGTTGACTGGAAGTGGGATGGTGAACAACAGTTTGCATTTGAAAATCTTAAAGCAGTGGTAACATCTCCTGCTGTGTTAGCTTACCCTGATTTTGAGAAAAAGTTCATTTTACATTGTGATGCCAGTGGCTCAGGTGTGGGTTGTGCACTGTACCAACATGACAGTACCGGTAAATTAAGACCAATAGCGTTTGGCAGCAGAACTTTGTCACCCTCAGAAAGAAATTATAGTACCCACAAATTAGAGTTTTTGGCATTAAAATGGGCAATAACATCTAAATTCAGTTACTATCTTTATGGTAGCAAATTTGAAGTTTACACTGACCACAATCCGTTAGTGTATTTAACCACCACTGCTAAACTTGACGCTTTAGGTCATAGATGGTTGGCAGAATTAGCCAGTTATGATTTTAAAATTTTCTACAAACCCGGTATTCAGAATGCAGTGGCAGATTCTTTAAGTCGTCAAGTTCCATTTGAGTTAGAACGAAATGAGTTTTCAAAAAGTATTTCAGATGATGTGTTCAAGGAGTTGTGTAATTATTTGAGTGGCAAAGAATATTCAGGTGTAGCAGAAAGTATCGGTCCTCCAGCTACTGCAATATCTAGCGCAGTGAATGTCAATGTGACTACACCTGTAGATTGGCAAGCTGAACAAGGTAAAGATCCTACTGTTGATAGGGTGAGACATTTAGTGTGTAATAGTGTTGAGCTAACTATGAAACAGAGAAAGCAAGAAAGTCCAGACGTAAGGAAATTGTTGTCTTACATAAAACACCTAGTTGTTAAGAACAATATTCTGTACAAGTCTCATATATGCAATAACGGTGAGAAATGTTTACGGTTGGTTGTACCAGAACATCTACAGAAAAATGTGTTGTCAATGTCACACGATGACTTGGGACATTTAGGTAGAGATAAAACTGTGAGTATTGCACAAGAGAGATATTTTTGGGTTAGTCTTACTAAATCCGTTGATGATCATGTAAAAAATTGTAAAATCTGTATTTGTGCTAAAACACCATACATCCCATCTTACGCTCCATTAGTAAATATAGTCACTAGTAAGCCTTTTGAACTTTTATGCATGGATTTCTTATCGCTTGAAGAAAGCAGAGGTCGATTTCGATATGTACTGGTGGTTACCGACCATTTCACAAAGTACAGTTGGGCATTTCCGACCAGAAATCAGGAAGCGAAGACCGTGGCAAAAATTTTGTTTGAAAATATAATTATCAATTTTGGCATTGCTGATAGATTCCACTCTGACCGTGGTGGCAGTTTTGAGGCAAAGGTCATACATGAACTTTGTAAATTATTAGGTGTTGCAAAATCGAAAACGACGCCGTACCATCCTCAAGGCAATGGAGCCACCGAGAGATTTAATCGGACCCTAATTTCCATGCTTCGTACCCTATCCGAAGAACAAAAACTGACCTGGAAAGACCATTTGTCCTCATTAGTTTTTTCATACAATTGCTGTAGGCATGAGTCGACCGGATATTCACCTTTTTATCTGATGTTTGGCAGAACACCAAAATTGCCGATTGATATTTATCTTGGCACGCAGGCTACAGAATCAGGTAGTCGTACTGTAGATGTAGTGAAGAAAACCTTGGACACTGCTTTCAAAATCGCTCGCGGTGCTGCTAAGAAAGCACATGACAAGCAGCGTAAGGGTTACGACAAGAAAGTACGTGGTACGGAAGTGTGTGTTGGGGATTATGTATTAGTCAAAAATGTGGGGTTAAAGGGGAAGCACAAGCTTGCAAATAAATGGTCCCCAATGTTGCATGTTGTGAAAGAACAACCTAATGGGGACATTCCTGTTTTTGTTGTTCATCCCGAAGACAATTCAAGGGATAAAATCCTTCATAGGAACATGTTATTACCACTAAGATTATCCTGGATGGATGATCCTCAGGTGAAAGATGTAGAAAATACGGATTTGAGTGAAGTTAGTGATAGCTATATTGATAGTGATGACGGCTTTGAGAATGTTCTAGTGCAGGACAGTCATGATGACATGCCTGCATCGCTAAAACATGACGATGATATTAGTGTAAATAATGATGATGCCAGTAGTGATCGTGATAATATTGATGTTGATGACAGGAATGATGTTATCGACGTGGATAGAAGTATCAATGAGGTGAATGAAAGTGGTGTGAACTTTACTGCTGAAAATGTGATAAATGATGATAGTGTAGATTCAAATGTGAATGATGTGCACAATGTTAGAAATGATGATGTGAGGATAAGTGAAGATGCAAATAATAGAAATGTTGGTACTAATGATGTTGATCTAATTACAGATGATCCTGCTGTTGATGATCCTCCTGTTGATGGGGGAGTGAGAAGGTCAGGAAGGGTTAGACGACCACCAGAGCGTTACCAAGATTTTATATGCAACCAGTCGAATGTTTTGTATGATTGGCAGGTTAAAATAACATTCTTGTTACAATTATTACCTATATTTCCTTCATATCATTCAGAAATTTGCCAGACAATCTTATATATAATTTCACATTCATAAATTTTTTAAATAGTTTCTTTTCAGGTTTAGCAACATGATTCATGATAAATATGTCTATAGTTTTTTCAGTTTTAAGTGATTGTGTGTTGATTTTTTGGTCGTTGCATTGTGTTTCTTGGGGGTGTCATCGTGTTTCACGACGGATAGTTATGATTTTAGTATGTCATTGGTTCATTTCTCATCTATGTCATGAGTTATTTTAAAATTTTCAAGCCATTGTTTTTAATTTTCAATAATGATATAAATAATATAAATAACACTATAAATGTCTTTATAATTATGACATGACAAGTGACGTATGGTTTTTGAATATTATTTTGTGCTCTCGATAGAAAATGTGATTACATTTTCTCATATTTGAGGGGGACGGATGTAACAGTATCATATGTTATGGTCTGGTATTACCATATTCATATATGTAATTAGGTCACTGACCTGGTATATAAGCAGCCATGATTATATCTCAGCGCATTTGTCTGTGAGAACTTCATGGTGGATGTTGATAATAAAACCTTTTTTATTATATATCAGGTTAGTGAAATTTATTTTATCTTTAAATAATTATTTTGTTAAGGTAACTTTTAATGGCATTTGTCTGTGAGAACTTCATGGTGGATGTTGATAATAAAACCATATATGTTATATTTAAAAGGAGCAGAACCTGCTTTTTTTTTTTTCATGTGCCATTGTGGATTTGTAGATGCAAATTATTAGTGTTAAATAATTGTAATTTAACTTTATTGGTTATAAGGAAAGTTCAGACTGTTTAATTTGCATTTAAGATATTTGAGGAATACCCATGTACAACATGTGTCCCTTTATAAATCTAATGCAGAAATATTCATTAGCTTGTTTTTAAATCATGTAGTGTGTCGCATAGATAATCACGTGTTCAATGCCATCATGATTAGGGGTGAAATTTATGAGGTTATTTCCTGTCTGCCTTGCGGCAATATGCGCCTTGTAAAAGCTATTTAAGGGAACTTGTCAAAACAGAATATTGTTTGGAACGCACTGAATCTATTTATACATGCAGGAAAGCTAAAACATTTGTGAAGTAAAATGAATACCCGGGAAAGTGTATGATCAGTTGGAGTTTTAAACAAAGTGATCGTGGGGATAACGTTTTTGTCCATAATATTAGAATGCGTAATGTCAGATGGGTAGCAATGAAGTTGGCGTGAAAACAAGGAGTGATGGTTGAGAGGTCGGGTTGATTGATCTTGCATTGAGAAAGTACGTTGAAATTATGAACTATAGTGATTCATTAAGACATGGCCGAAAATATGAGATCTGCTGCCATTGCGATTTTGAGGTGGGTTATAGAAGCTTTGGAGAGCTTATTGTGATTATGGAGTTAGAGAAGTTGAAGTAGGTTGAAGTTAGGAGTTTGTCACTGACCAGATAGCCTGGGTATGGCTCAAGTAGGTTGGTGCGTGGATTTTTATTTTATTGTGGCAGAGGGCAATTATAACTGCTGTGTTTTATTGATCAACAAGTGTGTTTGGAAAGTTGGTACATTCTCGAATGCAATGATAGGTATGACATTAACTCAACAGAGACTTTAGAAAGATTGTTTTATAAGCCATTTTCATTGCTCAAATAAATTAATAAGACAAATTATATGAAGAAACTGTTCAAAAGGATGTAGTTTCAATATATAGAACATTGACACGAACTAGTTTAATTCTTCACTGAAATGATCAAGGGGTAAGCAGACACATTAAGTAGTACTGCAACGTAGTTAGCAGAGCAGAGAGTTATCCATTTAACAATCCCAGGTTAACAACATATAAAGTTTTGTGGTTCTCAAGTATTTTGAGCCCAGAATCGAGTGAATAGATTTGCATATGATAAGTTATATAATGCATTGAATACAGGCCATAAAAAAAATGGTAAACATGTAAGTAATAAGTTAAGTTTTGGTTTGGATGAGAATACAATGTTTGAATGTGAATCTCTCAGATGTGAATTAGTATTGGAGTCCAACAGTTTGGTAGGTCAACTGTATTTAGAGTATGTATGGCCGGCCGTGGAAGTTGTTTGAGACTCATAATTTCACTGATTGATCACCAGTGAAAAGGGTTTTGGGGACTTCGACAACACATACTAGTTAAAATCAATGTGCACAAGACAATGGGGATTTGGGTCAAGGTAGACAAGTGGGCGTTTTAAAGGAAGGTGAAGATGAGACTTTTGGGCAAATATTGGAAGATGAAGCAGAGTTTTGGGCAGAAAAGAATATGAGATTGAAGTGGTAATTAGATGAGAGTAGGCTATTGGGATATTAGTTGTGATTGAAGTGAGCACATAATTATGACTCTCGCAAACTGAAGTAGTCCGTTGACGATAGTAAGTTGCGGGGAGATAAGTTTTATAGGTTCGAGGTGATGTGAAGTTAGAGTTTTATAGGACAGAGGTAAGGATATACGGGGTTTAGGATACAGCAAATTGAAGTAGTCAGTGGACGATAGTAAATTTGCAGGGGAACAGAAGGGACATTTAGAATTACCAGTAGGGAGAATATTTCATTGGAGTTCTGAGATGAGAGTGGTTAGTAGTTTGAGTTTAGGATGTAGCAAATTGAAGTAGTCAGTGGACGATAGTAAATTTGCGGGGGAACAGAAGGGACATTTAGAAATATTGGTAGGGAGAATAGCTCATTCAAGAAATCTGAGATATAAATGGTTAGAATTTGGGGCCTGCTGTGCTGTTGGGCAAAATACGTGAAAAGGGGAGATTTGCAAGAAAGATGTTTTTTTTTAATGAGTTTGGTTGGGACAAGTTTTTTTTTATTTAATGGTAAACATGTTGAACCTTATGAATTAATGATTCTCATGGGGTGAATGCATGGTTGGACAAGATGTGAACATAACATGAGTTAAGAATTATATGCCATTTCTTGAATGCGGCAATATTAGTTATGTTTTGGAAGATATGATAAAGGATATTGTGACAGGGCATCTTGATAAAATGGTAATATGATAATGAGAAGGTTCTGCTCTTTTTTTGTGGTGTTGTGAACTTTGTGAGCTTTATGGCAGAAAATGTGGGTGATGGTGCGGTGACAATGATCTAATCAAATTATGGCTAATGTATTTCGATAGTTCTGTTGAAGATGTGTTAAAATAGTATATGGGAGTTCGTTTGTACCCCATCATTGCCATATGTTAATGTGTGGTGTCGCGAACTTT
Organism: Streblospio benedicti; assembly: GCA_019095985.1. NCBI lineage: Eukaryota > Metazoa > Annelida > Polychaeta > Spionida > Spionidae > Streblospio > Streblospio benedicti. The sequence goes on along the minus strand of JAGTTF010001739.1, from coordinate 2,863 downwards.
GATGGCCATTTTGGGGAAGCTGAAGGATTTGGATAACCAACTAACTTCTAAGAATAACGTGTGATATTTGCTTAAATAAATTTAAATAGGAAATCAACCACATTTTACATGTCTTAATGTTGTTAACTGTGTGTTGTAGATGCATCTATTTGAAAATAATTGTATTTGTTAGGCATACTTTAGAAAAGACTTGTTTGTGTGTGTTTTATTTAACAACCTTAAAGTGAACATGGTAGTGTTGATTGAAATATTTATGATTATGGGAAATCACAAATATTTTGCTGCTAAGGGGAGAAATGTCATGTAACGTAATATTTGTACAACTTTAAGGGGAACAAGATAGTGTTGATTGAAATATTAAAGGGGGTTATGTCATGTTATGAAATATAAGGTACTAAAGATTTAATGTCATGTTATGAAATATAAGGTACTAAAGATTTAATGTCATGTTATGAGATGTAAAGTAAAAGAAATAATGTAAAGAGAGTAAGTCTTAAGTCTAAGTTAATATGGCCGTGTATGGGTTCGTATTGATGTGGTAGGAATGGAAAAGTACAGGCATTCATGTAATAATGAGTTGCGTCATGCATCAACATAAGTGTGAGGAAATGTGATGCGGGTGGTTGCGTATTGGATGCAACAAGTCAGCTGAGCACATGCATTAACATGTTTGGGTGCGCGGTTCACTATAAATGGACATGCCGCCAATTCCCGAAAAAACTCTCTCTCTTGTCTGCTCTGCTATTCACAACTCATTTGGACAGTTGAGACAAACTGGTCTGCTTTCACTGGGATGGCACAAGGATATGTGTCATCCCAGGTGGCACGTACATGTATCAAATGCAAAATGAACAATGTGAAATGTAAAACTGAAATAAACAGATGGATGTATAGTTGTGTTATGACTGACTAAATAAGACCTAATAGGCATTTGCTGTCTGACTGACTAAATAAACCTAATATGCATGACGAGAACCTTAAACTGTTTCTATATGTCTCCCGACAAATCATTAGATCTGAGAACTGAAACAATTTAAGAAACGATTGACATATAATGACGCAATACAGACAATGGAAATTTATTCGTCATCAAAATATAACCTATACTAATCAAACTTTGATGTCGTCTTACATGAAAAAGCACTAACACACGACAACACATCATTCCACGCGACTTGAGTAACTTCACCATAGATGTATACATCTACACCAACATTCGTACACTCTTTTTGGACAAAAAATGTCTGTCATTCTCATACAAACCATCGAACGCTTTCGAAATAGGAAACACGGCATAACTGTTTTTAAAAATGCCGCTTCTTCCCAACATCACGTAATTAATGTACTTAATTTTCAGTTTCAATATTATGCTTACGTCACTCACAATATGAAAGTTGATCCAATATTAATTGATAGTCGATCATCATTACAGTTTATCGTCATTATCTCGAAACTTGAGTTAATGATTAATATTCAATTCTATTTTATTCTAATACTCTTCTGTCTAACAACTAGCCAGCCTTTAATTTTTCGTCTTTATAACAAATTGTTATTTCATTTCATTCTTTATTTGATCTTTTTACTATGAATTCTTTATTCCAACTGTCAATAAATCCAACAATTCCCCAAAACTATACAATACCACATAATCATAAGTATGTATTCATAATCCCAACTAAAGTACATTACAGTACAGATTATACTACGCAAAAAAATACCTGAAGATTTCATGACACTTCATGACATTCCCAACACAAAAAAAAAAATAATAAATCACAATTGCACAATCATAAAAAATAAACATTCAACACATACATGGAGTCTCTTACAACACTCGCAGCTGGAAGTGTAATCAACTAGTTCACTGTCCACCATCTCCTGGCGAATCCCCTATATAGCACAATATTTTCATCATTTGGTAAAACATCATCCCAGTCCAGCTTTAGATCCCCCATTTTTTTGTAAGAAAAGCTTGGCTGTTGACATCACAGAATGTATAAATGTCTTGTGCAAACTCTTCAATCTCTCTAAAGCAAGAAAATAATTATCGTCATCATTTGTATCACAATCATCGCTTGTGCCTGATGTTTCAAGCTTTCAAAAATCTTCCACATTAACCTTCTCTGAATCATTACAAGTAAGTGGTGACTTGTGAATCACGTCTGGCGTCTCTCTAGCAGTCAATGATAAAAGAGCACTCTCGCTGCTCCCACATTTCATTTCTGCTCCCAGTGATGATCCATCCTAGCAATGACTTCACAAAGTACAGACATTTATTTATCTCCACCCTTTCACCTGTAATCATTTCCCAGTAATAGTCGTTACCAATCAAAACTTCAATACTTGCACTTTGTTCTGGTTAACTTACCAGCTATCTGGGGCACAACATCAAAACTCAAAGGCATAACAGAACCATCTTTTAATGATACTCTCAGTAATATAACTACGCTGACTTCCACCATCAAACATCAACCTAATTTCCACGCTGCAATTACTCCCATGCATCAATGCACGGGCAGTTTGCATTATTACTTCTCACCTGTTACCAACAAACACGATTATGCTGCAGTAGTAGGGATCTCTTGACCATCCTTAAACTGATGTGGGCAAATACTCCCATTGTAACAGACTCGTGATGGATAGTTAACGAAAACTTCTCTTTAATGTTGTGTTGATGAGACGTTTTAAGGTTCAAATTGTATTTATTAAATGGCGCAATGTGGTGACACGAACGAGAGATGTTGAAATATATAACTTTTAATAACATAAATAATCAAATGTTTACATTCGTGACTTGACAGTGATGGTAAACAAATTATAAAGTACTAAATATCTATTATACAGGGTATACTGCAATATATAA
>JAGTTF010001725.1:8667-18943 GCA_019095985.1 Streblospio benedicti | reverse complement strand
ACATTACAAATATCAAAAAATTTATTAATCACTCTAATAAAAGAAACAGTCTCAGAAACGTGATCACCATAATTAGCTTCTAATGCATTTGCGACTGTGCTGCTCATCACCTGAACATTCATACAAGAGAAACTAGTTAATTCAATATGAGATTGTGTTAACTTAGGACACAATCGATACACACCATCACAATAATGGTTATATAAATCTATAATATGTAGCCAAGAAATATCATGATTATTTCTCCACAATGCCCGGGTGTTTTTATGTGAATGGCTATTGCTAAAACAATTTCTTACAGTTTTCAGTAAATGAGGTACATCAGAAATAAAATAAATATAACGATCACCATAAGGATTTTTAGTATAATAAGTATTACCGTGTACATGAAAGAAACGTCTATTTGGACTGGCTCCATTGCAAGTAATAAACAAGACTTTTAAATCTATATTAATTTTTAAAGCTCTTATCACTTCCCAAAGTATGGGGTAAAGTAGATCTGCAGTGATTTGTGGCATAATGAGCTAGTGGGAATGCTAAATTAGTAGTCACACCACAAACCATTACTAATAATATGTATTTTGCTAAGGCCTCTTCGTTACCAATGCTCTCAATGTCCAACATCCCATCTCCAAGGTTGGTGAAACCAATGAGCTCACCTGAAATAGATAAATAGTTTATAAAATTCTTCTATGCATCTAGCTATACCAAGACAACGCGGACACCCATATGTTTTGAACTTAATTCTTATCTCATCTTGAATTAAGCCAACCTATCTTTGGTGATCTTCAATGTAAGTGCTACATTCACTCTTCAAAAGTTTCAAAACATCTGCTTGAAGACCTACACCACCTAAATGGAATGAAAATCACATTAATTTATCTAAAATGTGAACTTTACTACGGAGACTTTTCAAGTAGGACTAAAAGGATGTTATACAAGTTGAGGTTAGGTCTTAGAAAACATAGCCAGTTACAATCAAGTATTAAATTTTAGGTAACATGGGAGAATTTGAAACAGTATTACTATCTAAGCAGTCAATAACAAAAACAACTAAACTCCATCCACCCTTGTTAATCACAAATAATAAATTTAACTTGCCTTTTTAACATGAGTTAACAAGAGCTTCAGTAAACAAATAAAAGTCAACAGAAAACAGGCAAATACTAATATTAACCTTTTACGCAATGGGAATAATCATAGAGTGTTCTGGCAGATGGAAGCTTTTTGAAGCCAGAAACACTCATAACTTTATAAGCCTTTGGTGACTTGGCCCGCAAGTATAGGCACCATTTAATGATTGTTGGATTCCAACGCATACTCTTTTTGCTATCTGTTGATAAATACTAGTTTTTACTTGGCAGTATTATGATTTATCATATTATTCATTTTCATGATTGTAGTTGTTACATTCTGTTACAATTTCTATCATTGGACAAAACATGATTTGTAAATGTATTAGAAGTACTCAAATAGGTTTAAAATTTTGAAAAAATTGTGAACGAGATTTAATGAGATATAACATAAATACAATTCTGTGCTAAAAATGTATACATTTTTAACCATAAGTTGACTGTAATATATGTAGATAAGTCTCCTACACTTATATAACCAAATTTTAGTTGACAAGCACTACATAAACAATAATGCAACAAAGTAAATTTCAACAAATACACACATAACAAAGTTAGTAAACTTGACTAAGAATGTACCTAATTTTATGTATTTCAGCTGTTCTTCTATCAAGAGTTTCTGATAAGGTGTCATGTTGTGATCATTTAGCATCCCCTCCATCATGTCACTGAAGTCTTTACTGTCAGTTGCATTTAATTTGTGCCCTGATGTTGTAAGGTTTGCTCTAAATTTTTTCAGTTGCATATTGATTATTTTGTCTCAGCAGTGTTGTTTGCTGTTGCTTTAATCTTTTATTTTCCTCCTTTAACAATTTTAGTTTCAAAGAAATATCTTTTGATGACATATATTGTACAGATGTGTGGGAATTTAATACATCCTTTGATGAAAGATCTTTTTTATCTTTTCTTAACAGCATTCTATTTAGTGTGTCTAAATTTTTTACAATGACCACATGTTTCACCATCATAATCTACTAAATATTTACAATTTAAGGATCTAATGGTACTTTTTATTCGCTGTCCTAAAATATATTCTCCGTAGTCCCCTTCCTTAAATCCCCCAACTTCACCTTCAAACTTTGTTCTCACATTCATGTCTAACAAATTTTGGTACTTTTGTAAGAAATTCCCTGCACAAACATGCTTCTTGCTCAAGTAATTAACTACATCTACTGGATCTGCATGATTCACTTCAACAATTACATTGTGCTCACATTGTTTCTCTTACTTATAATGCACACACAGCAGCATTTGAGTCTGTTTTTGGTTCAATAAAACTGCAGCCATAATCTGATTTAGTTGTCCATTGTGGTGACTTTTATAAGTCATTGTTTAAAATCAAAATTTCTATTTTGCTGTTTTAGATATTCAACTAAAATACCACTATCAATCAATCAAAATCATTTTGTGGAGGCCATAACTAATCCTCATTCAGAGGGTGAGGCCTGGTGACAAGTCTCCCTTCTCTACCGCCCTCTTCAAAACTTTCCATCATTTGAGTCTGTTTGTTTTCATAGCCATGTCCGATTTAGTCGCCCATTGACATTTTCTCATTGTAATCCAAGCTTTCTTTACTTGGCTAATCCAGCCGGCCTATGCTCAACATAACAATCCTTCTGTTTTTCATTATCGCACACCATCTGTGAAACCCAATTTCTCCAGGAGGCTCTCTGAACTGGTATCATCATTAGGCTTCACACCACACATCCAAAGAATCATAGCTCTGTAACTTCTCCTCAGGCAATATACATGTATACACGTAAATATATATATATATAAACATTCGTCCAAAAACTTTTAAATATTTACAGCTACATTACCTGCTGTCATGGTTTATTCTGACACTTTGTCCGGTGAATATGCTGCTACAAAATCTGACTAATCCAGCCAGAACCAACATGGCTGTAAGAAAAATTTCTAAAGCCACTGGTATCATCATTTGGCTTCAAACACATCCAGCGGATCAAATGTATATTATCAATGGATTCAGGTATTGACATATTTAACATTTTATTTCTGTATTGTTGGATAATCTGTACAAAATAAATACGAACCTGGTTTGTTTGTATTATCTTGGTCCTTTGCATCTTGAATTTCAAATTCAAAAACATTATCAAATACATTTTCACAGTCATTTGTGGCTGTTGATAAATCATGCATAGTAACATTGTCAGTTTTCTTTGTAGAACTTGTACAAGTTGTGTAAGGGCGCAAGACTGAGTTAGGAATAATAATAATAAATAGTAATAATGTAAAGTTCATTTCACATTAGAAAAAACATGCATATACATATAAAACAAATATTGTGTCACACATTGAAATTATACAAACAAGATTAAAGATTAAATAAGTATCTAATGTGTATTTCCCATGTTTGCTTGTGGAATCAATTCTATTCCTCTCTATCCTACCACTGTACTGACATAGCTGAAGACAGGTTTTACAACCTTTATATTCCATTATAAACACTTATATATGCAAATGATAATGAAAAAGCTATATTTGTATTAATACAATCCAACCTGTTCCTTTTCATGTAGCTTCTGGACATTTCAAAACAATATCAATTTCTGGTTGAGTTGTATATTGGTTGATGAGGTCTTGTGTAGTCTTCTCAGCAGATTTGTTTTGTGTTGCTGATGTTAAAGACTTTTCATCAGATAAATCCAGCTCTGTGATTGGCTGCATCTCAGAACAAACAGCAAATTTATGATCCTCAGTTCTAGTAAATGTAATCCAAATATACATTTATAGCAAAACAAGCATCTCATTAGCATGCAGTGATTACACCAAAAACCCATGATATAAATAAAAAACAATACGGTACTAACTTTGAATGAGTTGGTAGGGGACCATCACCAATATTGCCTTCTGTCACAGTTCCACTATCCATTCCACTATCACTTCTTTTACTACTGATATTGTTCCCTTTTTCAGATTCCTATAAAGATGTGCAACAAAATAACAAAAATTAAAAAGGAGACAACAAACAGACATGTTTTTCGCAAATTTTGTACATTCTCTTGCATTTGCATTTTAGTACGACAAAACAATGACAGCTGATTGATAATTTTCCATAAAATTCTTTAAATAAAATAACCTGTCGATTTTCATCTTCAATATCGTCTTGTCTTTTGGGAGTAGCAGTTACTTTTAATGACTTGTTTTTTATTTCTTCTTTTGTAGAATCTGAATAAAATGCACATTTTGAATCTAATGTTTTCAATGACATGTAACTGTCTCAAATCAAAGCCTCTATTCATAATAATCAAGCGATGGAACAATAATGTAGATAGACCAAAAACACAAAAAGTTATTTTCTACAATTCTTAAACTATAAGTTATATATCATGAATGTTTCAAAGTACATAGCATGTACTACATACAAAGACAAGTCCAAAGGCCAAAACTAGATGCCCTTGCAGACAAAGAGACAAAATGTATGGATTGCAGCATATCAAATTATCATTAGACTAGTTATATCAGGTATAACCTCACTCAAGGAGAACATAGGAGCTTCTGACCTTAGAGAGCTGGCTACACTGATGGAGAATCGTGACATCTGGAGGAACATTGTGGTCAATCGACTTCGGTCGACCAAGTGTGTGTGTGTGTGAAGTGTATAATCATAGAAGATTCGAAACTTATGAGAACATATAATGCATATCAAAGTGATACATCATCTTACGTGATCGACGTCTCTTACATCTCGGTCTACAGACCAGGGATTTCGTGCCAAACTTTTTACGTGGCATACTGAAAGAAGAAAAAAAGTACTATCAGGCATTTTTAGCTATAGCAACATAATTATATAGCTATATAGTTCATATTAGTGATAATGAGTGTAGTTTTTATAAATATGAGTTATTTCATGTTTTATCAGAGACAGCTAGTTTAGATTTTTGTTTGATTCTGTTTATTCAACCCATAATAGACTATCTATTCAAGCCACATGTTTTACAGTGTAAAGTTAGTGTGTATTTGCTTAACACTTTACTTTAGAGTGAATGAATGGAATGATATTACTTTTTATTTGAATTTGATTATTTCACTAGTTACTGTTAAGACAGTCAGCTGAAGAAATTTATGTAACTTTTGCTTGATGCAGCTAATCATAAAAATTTTATGGAAAAAAATGAGCCTTTCTATTTGTATTAATTAAATATTAGGTGTTATTATTTAGAAAATATAAATATAAACTGTTTTGCACACTGTCACCATTGACAATCAGCCTACTTTTTACTTCATAGTAATAGGATGAGTAGTTTTTATGTAAGTTTCCGGAGGATTTTTGCATGGTTTACCTGTGAAATGTTTTTATTTTTGTCTGATATTTTAATTCAACCCAATATTGACTGTCTATTCATTCCATGTGATTTAAGTAAGTGTGTATGTGCTTACACTTTTACTGTAGAATAAATGAATGGAATAACATTACTTTTATTTGAATTTGATACGTTCACTAGTTACTAAGACAGTCAGCGTAGAAATTTACGTAATTTTTGCTTGATGCCGGTGATCATGAAAATTTTATGGAAAAAATAAGCCTTTCTATTTGTATTAATTAAAATATCAGGTGTTATTATTTAGAAAAAATATAAATGTAAAATTGCGCACCCTGTCACCATTGCCAATTAGCCTACTTTTTACTTCATAGTAATAGGATGAGTACTTTTTACGTAAGTTTCCCGGAGGAATTTGCATGTTTTACCTGTGAAATGTTCGTATTTTTGTCTGATTCTGTTAATTCAACTCAATATTGACTATCTATTCATTCCATGTGATTTAAGTTAGTGTGTATGTTTCTTACACTTTACTGTAGAGTGAATGAATGGAATGATATTACTTTTTATTTGAATTTGATACGTTCACTAGTTACTAAGACAGTCAGCGTAGAAATTTACGTAATTTTGTGAATTTTGGCTCATAAAAATTTTATGGAAAAAATAAGCCTTTCTATTTGTATTAATTAAAATATCAGGTGTTATTATTTAGAAAATATAAATATAAACTGCGCACATAGTAACCTTTGACAAGTAGTCTATTTTTTATTTAATAACGATAGGACTCACAGTTTTTGCATGAGTTTTTGGAAAAAATTTCAAGTTTCTTACAAAAATTACGTAGAGAGAAGAATTGAATGTTATTTAAATGGCTTCTTTGTGTAAATATATTCATCATAGAAACATATTATAGAATGCAAAGCTTTAGCAATTGTGCATTTTTTGTCAGCGGAATTAATTTGAATATATATGGGGGTTTGCGTTAAACCTGGCCCTTATTGTTTTAATCATATAGCCATTATTCACTCAAACATACCAGTGTATGATTTTAAAAACATGTTACATTGGTCTGCAGTAGGTTTGAGTCCATTTGTTTGTCAATCAAATGGATATTACTTCCTCAATATTAACTGTCAATGAGTTAAAGTCACCAATTAAATATAAAACACTTAGATTATGATCATATTAATCTGAAAATGTCAATAAAGCATATTATTCACTAAAAAATACTAGTGTGGGATAATTTGACCTGGCAAAAAATACCTGTCAACTATTGGTATTCTGCCAGTTTTTAGATGATTGAAAATGTGCACTTTAATTATTAGTGTAGCTGTCACCAATGCCTGATATCTTATTACAAAGCCTAATAGATGGTTATAATCAAATAGCTGTATACAATATCACATGGTTCTATAATGAGAGAGATAGCTCAAAATATTATATAGAAAATAGATTTATTTATGTTATTACTCATAGTTCACTTAATCAAAAACAAACTAAGTATATCGCTAGGTGCATGTCGAAGTTCAAAATGGTACACCCACGCACACACCGAAAAACACAGCAAAAGAAACGTTGCAATGAGAAAAGATCCAGATGAAAGGATTCCCCTATATACCAAAAACTTTCAATTAAATCCTCTTTACAGTTCTTTGAATTAACAAGCAAGAATGTGAACAACTCAGCGATGGATCCAGGGGGGGGCTTTGGGGGATTAAGCACTGCCCCCCCAACCCAGCCATATACTCAAAAGCTGCCCCCCTTTTCTCTGGCATTCTCTCAAGCCAAGCTCCACCCCCCCTCCTTCCCATACTGTCAAGCCACCGCCATCTCTCAAACCCACGCCCCACCATATACTCACAAGCTCCTCATTCTCTCAAGCTCTCACATTCTCTAAGCCAAGCCCCCAAGCCATATACTCAGAAGCTCCAGCTTTCTCTCAGACCCCAGCTTTCTCTCAAGATACCTTTTTCCCTCAGGCGTATGCTCACAGGCCCCCATTCTCAAGCCAAGCCCCCCCCCCGCCCCCCAAACCAAATACTGACAAGATCCCCCCCAGCCCGCCTTTTCTCATTTTTTAACCCACCCCTAATACTTCACAAGTAGCCGCCATCTCTCAAGCTTACTCCCTGACCACGCTCAACGAGTGTCTGCTTCAATTTTTTTATTAAATAAATTATATCATAATGTTCTCATGTAGTGATCAATCTCCCAGTTGGAAAAACATCATACAGATAAAAAATGATTAAATATTAAATTTTCATTGAATATAACAAATATACATCACATCCATCAAAATAAATTATAACATATAATCAGACAAAATATTATTCACACAAATAAATTTAAACAAAAGGTCTACCTCTCGTAGAGAGTGCCCCCCTGACATATACCTCAAGCCCCACCTGCATTCTCTCAATCTCTGATGAAAGTATATAATGTTTAATTTGTATTTTGAAATTGTTGTTCTTATGTTGTTATCTTTTTTATATATAATAGATATATAGATATAGATATATAGATATAGATATATATCTAAAAGTAAAAAAAGAAGATGGTACCAGACCTTATGGCTAATTGTAAAGATAAGTCATAAAATATGTTAACTATGCAAACTACTAAAATCACAACTTTTGCTGTAGTCCGAGGAAATCTAGTTGCGCCTCAAGATGACAGCCATGGGATTGCATAATTTTAGTATGATTGATTTATCATGTCATAATGTATGTGCTTTATAATATAAATATATACATGTATGTATCTTACATGTACACTTTTATGTATATTTCAAGAACATTTCATACACAGCAAGTTTTGAGAATTTAAAACTTCCAGCACTTGATCTGCATAGCCAGCATATCCTGCGTAGTCACTACGGATAGATACACTTGCAGAAGGAATGGATTTTTGAGGTAGTTTTAACATGGATTTTTATCTGTTAGCATCCGCATGTACCGCACTTAGAGGTGTAACTGTAGCATTACTGTCCATTCATACATTTTCCACAAATAGTTTGTTTCCAAATCATTCATATGGACTGTTTCAAAGGTACATGTAGGTTCTTCATACTGCACATGCTAGCCTGTATTACTAAAGAATGTGCAATTCCTTTGCGAGCAATATGGCGTAATTCAATGCCTGGATTTACGGAATATTGACAGAGCTATGGCTTTATTTGTGACCGCTGATTTCTGTCTTAAAAGGGGTCGGGCTGTCACTACAAGAGTGGTATACTGTTTATACATATTGAAAGTGTAAGATGAGAAAGCATGGTGATTGGTTCCTTGCAATGCTATGTCACTGCAAATTCATACACAAGTGTTTGACCATAAAAACCTGTTTTGTAAATGTAAATATAGTCACAAGTAAATCCATGGTATGGGTCCCTAATTGCCTACTGTTCAAAATGTAAAGTCGATTTTAAAATTTGTAAATATAGACATATTACATGTCTTATTATACTGGTCATGATAGTATTGATGTGTATGGCCTATATTATTCATACATTTTAATTACTATCTATATGTTTTCTTGAATTAACAATTATGGAAGGCAAGTATTAAGAGTCCATGATAGCAGCATGCCATGTAGATGTACTAAAGTATATTGCCACTGCAGCGTGTGACTGGGCTTTGCTAGTTTGATACACAAAATACGACTATCTCCTGTTATTAACAAAAAAGTTTAATGCCAAAGTAACATATGGTTAAAGCAAACATCTTAATTTTCCATGAGTCAATGTTGTCCTATTAAGGCCGTGCTTTCTGACCACTTTTGTTCTAGTCTTTAATATACATGTGTAACAATCACACATGTGTCATAGGCATTTGTATATCTTAAGGAAATAACGATAAATCAGAAAGACAGTCTAGATCTTCCTGCTATATTATAGCAAGGATCTCATCTGCCAGCGGTTTGAGCTTGAGCTCTGGAAGAAGATGGGGAAGTCTGAGTTCATCAAAGGCCTCATATTGGACTTGATTGGCATGTAGCTCCAATCATCAAAATTACATTAGAATTGGATTTCCCATACCAAATTCAGTGTAAAAAGTTAGGATTACATATTATTCTAGCCCTAATGATAAAATAGTTACGTATAGTCTATGCACCGGACGCCATCATGGCAGGCATCTTGGATTTCGGGAGGAACCAATTGTCTGGGAGCGTGGTTCCTAATATCTTTGTAACCAGCATACCTTAAAACCCCTAAACGCAAAAGTTTATTGCTTTCTGCCAGAAGTGAACATGTAGGCCTGTATTTGTCACATATCCGCCCCACTACCAGTATCGTTTGACGTTTTATATTCTGGGTCGAGTGATGTGTACAGAAATTGTGAATCATTTTCTTCCTTCCTTGTTGTGTGCTGGGGACTTGGCCTACATACGGCAATGTTCCATATACATAAATTGGCAAACCTGCTGTGCAGCTTGAGGACCCCCAGTTTAACAGTGCTTCTTCACCCCACAAGGGGGGTCGTGTGAACCCCCCCCCCCCCTTGACTGCCACAATACTATAAAAACAATTCACAAATTGATGATCAATTATTTTTGTTCTCAGAACCATTTTTACCAGGCTTAATTGCAAACGTTTCGTTCATGTCTCATGCGCGTCAACAGTGCTACTGGCGGCTGAATCTCAACTCCTGCTATCCCTTTATGGCTGTGACATATGACGATGGGAGGACGGTGATGGAGGTGTATTTAATCTGTCCCAGACCTGTATACTGACAAGAACTGGTTCGAGGGATGTGGGACAGGAGAACGGATGGGGAGGGCGGAGCATTTAATGTGTTCTGGATCTCATCTGTTTCAACCTGATCGAGCAACGCCGGGTAAACAGCCAGTGAATTACTATAATAA
>JAGTTF010001722.1:0-14739 GCA_019095985.1 Streblospio benedicti | reverse complement strand
AGTACACGGGGTACACGTACACGTACACGTTCACGTTCTTAGTCTTAGTACACGTACACACGTAGTACACGTAGTACACGTACAGTACACGTAGTCTTAGTACACGTAAGTACATCGTTCACGTAAGTTATACACTTAGTACACGTAAGTACACGTAAGTACACGTTTACAGTCTTAGTACACGTAGTACACGTAAGTACACGTAGTACACGTAAGTACACGTTTTAGTCTTAGTACACGTAGTACACGTAGTACACGTAAGTACACGTTAGTCTTAGTACACGTAGTACACGTAGTACACGTACACGTTTAGTCTTAGTACACGTAGTACACGTACACACGTAAGTACACGTAAGTACACGTAGTACACGTAGTAGTCTTAGTACACGTAGTACACGTACACGTACACGTAGTACACGTCTTAGTACACGTCTTACACGTAGTACACGTAGTACACGTAAGTACACGTTTTAGTCTTAGTACACGTACACGTACACGTAGTACACGTACACGTCTTAGTACACGTAAGTACACGTAGTACACGTAGTACACGTAGTACACGTCTTAGTACACGTAGTACACACGGTACACGTAGTACACGTAAGTACACGTTTAGTCTTAGTACACGTAAGTACACGTACACACGTAAGTACACGTACACGTACACGTCTTAGTACACGTAGTACACGGGGTACACGTTAGTACACGTACACGTACGTACAGTACACGTAAGTACACGTAGTCTTAGTACACGTTAGTACACGTAAGTACACGTAAGTACACGTTTTAGTCTTAGTACACGTACACACGTAGTACACGTAAGTACACGTAGTACACGTTAGTCTTAGTACAGTACACGTAAGTACACGTAGTACACGTTAGTCTTAGTACACGTAAGTACACGTTTCTTAGTCTTAGTACACGTACACGTAGTACACGTAGTACACGTAGTACACGTAGTAGTCTTAGTACACGTAGTACACGTTAGTACACGTCTTAGTACACGTAGTACACGTACACGTAGTACACGTAGTACACGTTTTAGTCTTAGTACACGTAGTACACGTAAGTACACGTCTTAGTACACGTACACGTTCTTACACTTAGTACACGTACGTACACGTAGTACACGTAGTACACGTAAGTACACGTTTTAGTCTTAGTACACGTAGTACACGTAGTACACGTAAGTACACGTAAGTTTAGTCTTAGTACACGTAGTCGTACACGTAGTACACGTAAGTACACGTAAGTACACGTTTTAGTCTTAGTCTTAGTACACGTACACACGTAAGTACACGTAAGTACACGTTTACACTTAGTACACGTAGTACACGTAGTACACGTAAGTACACGTCTTAGTACACGTACACGTAGTACACGTTTAGTACACGTAAGTACACGTAGTACACGTAGTACACGTTAGTACACGTAGTACACGTAGTACACGTAGTACACGTTTTAGTCTTAGTACACGTAGTACACGTAAGTACACGTTTAGTACACGTAGTACACGTACACGTTAGTACACGTAGTACACTTAGTACACGTAAGTACACGTAGTACACGTAGTACACGTTTAGTCTTAGTACACGTAGTACACGTAGTACACGTAGTACACGTTCTTAGTCTTAGTACACGTACACGTAGTACACGTTAGTACACTTAGTACACACGTAAGTACACTTAGTACACGTAAGTACACGTACAGTACGTAGTACACGTAGTACACGTTTAGTCTTAGTACACGTACACGTACACGTACACGTACACGTAGTACACGTTCTTAGTCTTAGTACACGTAGTACACGTAAGTACACGTAAGTACACGTACACACGTAAGTACACGTCTTTAGTACACGTAGTACACGTACACGTTAGTACACGTTTAGTCTTAGTACACACACGTAAGTACACGTTTAGTCTTAGTACACGTACACGTCTTAGTACACGTAGTACACGTACACGTACACGTTAGTACACGTAGTACACGTACACGTACACGTACACGTACACGTAGTACACGTAAGTACACGTTTAGTCTTAGTACACGTAAGTACACGTAGTACACGTAAGTACACGTAGTACACGTTTAGTACACTTAGTACACGTAGTACACGTAGTACACGTACACTTACACGTAGTACACGTAAGTACACGTTTAGTCTTAGTACACGTAGTACACGTTAGTACACGTAGTACACGTTAGTACACGTAGTACACTTAGTACACACGTAGTACACGTTAGTACACGTAAGTACACGTAGTAGTCTTAGTACACGTTTAGTACACGTTAGTACACGTAGTACACGTTTAGTCTTAGTACACGTAGTACACGTAGTACACGTAGTACACACGTAGTACACGTTTTAGTCTTAGTACACGTAGTACACGTAAGTACACGTAAGTACACGTAGTACACGTAGTACACGTTACACGTTAGTACACGTAGTACACGTAGTACAGTACACGTAAGTACACGTAAGTACACGTTCTAGTCTTAGTACACGTAGTACACGTAGTACACGTAAGTACACGTAAGTACACGTTTAGTCTTAGTACACGTAAGTACACGTAGTACACGTAGTACACGTAAGTACACGTTTACAGTCTTAGTACACGTAAGTACACGTAAGTACACGTAAGTACACGTAGTACACGTTTACACTTAGTACACGTAGTACACGTAGTACACGTAGTACACGTAGTACACGTAGTACACGTAGTACAGTCTTAGTACACGTTAGTACACGTAGTACACGTCTTAGTACACGTAGTACACGTTAGTACACTTAGTACACGTAGTACACGTAGTACACGTAGTACACGTACGTACACTTAGTACACGTAGTACACGTAAGTACACGTTTAGTCTTAGTACACGTAAGTACACGTACACGTACACGTAAGTACACGTTCTTAGTACACGTCTTAGTACACGTTAGTACACGTAAGTACACGTAAGTACACGTTTAGTCACTTAGTACACGTAGTACACGTAAGTACACGTAAGTACACGTTTAGTAGTCTTAGTACACGTAGTACACGTAGTACACGTAGTACACGTAAGTACACGTTTTAGTCTTAGTACACGTACAGTAGTACACGTTAGTACACGTAAGTACACGTTTACACGTCTTAGTCGTTAGTACACTTAGTACACGTAAGTACACGTAGTACACGTAGTACACGTTAGTACACGTTAGTACACGTAGTACACGTAAGTACACGTAGTACACGTCTTAGTACACGTACACGTAGTACGTACACGTAGTACACGTTTACAGTCTTAGTACACGTAGTACACGTAGTACACGTAGTACACGTTTAGTCACGTAAGTACACGTAGTACACGTAAGTACACGTCTTAGTACACGTAGTACACACGTAGTACACGTAGTACACGTAGTCTTAGTACACGTTAGTACACGTAGTACACGTTAGTACACTTAGTACACGTAGTACACGTAAGTACACGTAAGTACACGTAAGTACAGTCTTAGTCTTAGTACACGTAGTACACGTAGTACACGTAAGTACACGTTTAGTCTTAGTACACGTTAGTACACGTACACGTAGTACACGTACACGTTTAGTCTTAGTACACGTTTAGTACACGTAGTACACGTAAGTACACGTACGTACACGTACACTTAGTACACGTAGTACACGTACACACGTAGTACACGTTTTTTAGTCTTAGTACACGTAAGTACACGTAAGTACACGTAAGTACACGTAAGTACACGTACATCGTCTTAGTACACGTAAGTACACGTAAGTACACGTAAGTACACGTAGTACACGTTTTAGTCTTAGTACACGTAGTACACGTACACGTAAGTACACGTAAGTACACGTTAGTAGTCTTAGTACACGTAGTACACGTAAGTACACGTAAGTACACGTACACACGTTTAGTCTTAGTACACGTAAGTACACGTAGTACACGTAAGTACACGTAGTACACGTTTACACTTAGTACACGTAGTACAGTCTTACACGTACACGTACACGTACACACGTACACGTCTTAGTCGTAGTACACGTAGTACACGTACACGTAGTACACGTAGTACACGTCTTAGTACACGTAAGTACACACGTAGTACACGTCTTAGTACACGTAAGTACACGTAAGTACACGTAAGTACACTTAGTACACGTAGTACACGTAGTACACGTAGTACACGTTTAGTACACGTAGTACACGTACAGTCACGTACACGTACACGTACACGTAGTACACGTAAGTACACGTTTTAGTACACGTTAGTACACGTAGTACACGTAGTACACGTAAGTACACGTAGTACACGTTTCTAGTCTTAGTACACGTAAGTACACGTTAGTACACGTAGTACACGTAAGTACACGTTTAGTACACTTAGTACACGTAAGTACACGTAGTACACGTAGTACACGTAAGTACACGTAGTACACTTAGTACACGTAGTAGTACACGTACACGTTAGTACACGTAGTACACGTAAGTACACGTAGTACACTTAGTACACGTAGTACACGTACACACACTTAGTACACGTAAGTACACGTTTAGTACAGTACACGTACACGTTAGTACACGTAAGTACACTTAGTACACGTACGTACACGTAGTACACGTTAGCTTAGTACACGTAGTACACGTAGTACACGTAGTACACACACGTTTAGTCTTAGTACACGTAAGTACACGTTTACACTTAGTACACTTAGTACACGTTAGTACACGTAGTACACGTACACGTACACGTTTTAGTACACGTAGTACACGTAGTACACGTTAAGTACACGTTTTAGTACACGTTTAGTCACGTACACGTAGTACACGTAAGTACACGTAAGTACACGTAGTACACGTTTACACTTAGTACACGTAAGTACACGTAGTACACGTAGTACACGTAGTACACGTTTTAGTCTTAGTACACGTAGTACACGTTTAGTCTTAGTACACGTAAGTACACGTACACGTACACGTCTTAGTACACGTTAGTACACGTAGTACACGTAAGTACACGTAGTACACGTTTAGTACACGTAGTACACGTAGTACACGTAAGTACACGTAGTACAGTACGTAGTACACGTAGTACAGTAGTACACGTACACGTACAGTACACGTAGTACACGTTCTTAGTCTTAGTACACGTTAGTACACGTAAGTACACGTAGTACACGTAAGTACACGTTTCTTAGTACTTAGTACACGTAGTACACGTAGTACACGTAGTACACGTTTAGTCTTAGTACACGTAGTACACGTAGTACACGTAAGTACACGTAAGTACACGTTTAGTCTTAGTACACGTAAGTACACGTACGTAGTACACGTAGTACACTTAGTACACGTAGTACACGTAGTACACGTAGTACACGTAAGTACACGTTCTTAGTACAGTACAGTACACGTTAGTACACGTTAGTACACGTAGTACACGTTTAGTACACGTACACGTACACGTAGTACACGTAGTAGTCTTAGTACACGTAAGTACACGTTTACAGTACACGTACACGTCTTAGTACACGTAGTACACGTAAGTACACGTAGTACACGTTACTAGTCTTAGTACACGTACACGTACACGTAGTAGTACGTAGTACACGTAGTACACTTAGTACACGTAGTACACGTAGTACACGTAGTACACGTTAGTACACGTCTTAGTACAGTACACGTAGTACACGTAAGTACACGTAAGTACACGTAAGTACACGTTCTTAGTTAGTACACGTAAGTACACGTAAGTACACGTACACGTACACGTTTTAGTCTTAGTACACGTAGTACACGTAGTACACGTACACGTACGTACACGTAGTACACGTACACGTACACGTACACGTAGTACACGTACACGTTAGTACACGTTAGTACACGTACACACGTAAGTACACGTAAGTACACGTTTAGTCTTAGTACACGTAAGTACACGTAGTACACGTACACGTAAGTACACGTTTTAGTCTTAGTACACGTAGTACACGTAAGTACACGTAAGTACACGTACTAGTCACGTTACACACGTAGTACACGTAGTACACGTAGTACACGTACACGTACACGTAAGTACACGTCTTAGTACACGTAGTACACGTAGTACACGTACGTAGTACACGTACACGTACACTTAGTACACGTACACGTAGTACACGTACACGTACACGTAGTACACGTAAGTACACGTTCTTAGTCTTAGTACACGTACACTTAGTACGTAAGTACACGTAAGTACACGTACACGTAAGTACACGTTCTTAGTCTTAGTACACGTTTAGTACACGTAAGTACACGTAAGTACACGTTTAGTCTTAGTACACGTTTAGTACACTTAGTACACGTTACACGTAGTACACGTAGTACACGTAGTACACGTTCTTAGTACACGTACACGTAAGTACACGTAGTACACGTTAGTCTTAGTACACGTAGTACACGTAAGTACACGTAGTACACGTTTTAGTCTTAGTACACGTTTAGTCTTAGTACACGTAAGTACACGTAGTACACGTAAGTACAGTACACGTAGTACAGTCTTAGTACACGTACGTACACGTTAGTACACGTAAGTACACGTAAGTACACGTAGTAGTCTTAGTACACGTAAGTACACGTACACGTAAGTACACGTAGTACACGTTTACACGTTAGTACACGTAAGTACACGTAGTACACGTAGTACACGTCTTAGTACACGTTTTAGTCTTAGTACACGTAAGTACACGTAAGTACACGTAAGTACACGTTTACACGTTTAGTCTTAGTACACGTACAGTACACGTAGTACACGTAAGTACACGTACACGTTTAGTACACGTCTTAGTACACGTAGTACACGTAAGTACACGTAAGTACACGTAAGTACAGTACACGTTTTAGTCTTAGTACACGTAGTACACGTACACGTAAGTACGTAAGTACACGTAGTACACGTTAGTACACTTAGTACACTTACACGTACACGTAAGTACACGTTTAGTCTTAGTACACGTTAGTACACGTAGTACACGTAGTACACGTTTACACGTCTTTAGTACACGTACACGTAGTACACGTAAGTACACGTACACGTACACGTCTTAGTACACGTAGTACACGTCTTAGTACACGTAGTACACGTAGTACACGTTTTAGTACACGTTAGTACACGTAGTCTTAGTACACGTACACGTACACGTACACGTAAGTACACGTAGTACACGTTAGTAGTACACGTAGTACACGTAGTACACGTACACGTTTACGTAGTACACGTTACACGTCTTAGTACACGTACACGTAAGTACACGTAGTACACGTTCTTAGTCACGTAGTACACGTAGTACACGTAAGTACACGTAAGTACACGTAAGTACACGTTTAGTCTTAGTACACGTTAGTACACGTAAGTACACGTACACGTAGTACACGTTAGTACACGTCTTAGTACACGTAGTACACGTAGTACACGTAGTACACGTAGTACACGTTAGTACACTTACACGTACACGTTAGTACACGTAAGTACACGTAAGTACACTTAGTCTTAGTACACGTACACACGTACACGTACACGTAGTACACGTTTAGTCTTAGTACACGTACACGTACACGTAAGTACACGTACACGTTAGTTCTTAGTCTTAGTACACGTAGTACACGTAAGTACACGTTTAGTACACGTTTAGTCTTAGTACACGTAGTACACGTAGTACACGTAAGTACACGTTTTAGTCTTAGTACACGTCTTAGTACACGTAAGTACACGTACACGTAAGTACACGTAGTTAGTCTTAGTACACGTAAGTACACGTACACGTACACGTAGTACACGTAGTACACGTTAGTACACGTAGTAGTCTTAGTACACGTAAGTACACGTCTTAGTACACGTTTACACTTAGTACACGTACACGTAGTACACGTAAGTACACGTAGTACACGTTTAGTCTTAGTACACGTAGTACACGTAAGTACACGTAAGTACACGTAAGTACACGTTTAGTCTTAGTACACGTTAGTACACGTAAGTACACGTAGTTAGTACACGTTAGTACACGTCTTAGTCTTAGTACACGTAAGTACACGTAAGTACACGTACGTACACGTACACGTTTACAGTACACTTAGTACACGTAGTACACGTAGTACACGTTAGTACACGTTTAGTCTTAGTACACGTACGTAGTACACGTAGTACACTTAGTACACGTAGTACACGTTAGTACACGTACGTAAGTACACGTACTAGTCTTAGTACACGTAGTACACTTAGTACACGTAGTACACGTACACGTACACGTCTTACACGTTTAGTACACGTAGTACACGTAAGTACACGTCTTAGTACACGTAGTACACGTAGTACACGTCTTAGTACACGTAAGTACACGTAAGTACACGTTTACACTTAGTACACGTAAGTACACGTAAGTACACGTACACGTACACGTTCTTAGTCTTAGTACACGTAAGTACACGTAAGTACACGTTCTTAGTCTTAGTACACGTAAGTACACGTAAGTACACGTCTTAGTACACGTAGTAGTCGTAGTACACGTCTTAGTACACACGTAGTACACGTACACGTACACGTTCTTAGTACACGTACACACGTAAGTACACGTAAGTACACGTTTAGTCTTAGTACACGTCTTAGTACACGTAAGTACACGTAAGTACACGTACACACGTTCTTAGTCTTAGTACACGTAGTACACGTAGTACACGTAAGTACACGTTTTAGTCTTAGTACACGTAGTACACGTAGTACACGTAAGTACACGTTTTACTTAGTACACGTAGTACACGTACACGTAAGTACACGTTTAGTACAGTACACACGTAAGTACACGTAGTACACGTACACGTAGTACACGTAGTACACGTAGTACACGTAGTACACGTAGTACACGTAAGTACACGTAGTACACGTAGTACACGTTAGTACACGTTAGTACACGTCACACGTACAGTACACGTAGTCTTAGTACACGTAGTACACGTTTACGTAGTACACGTAGTACACGTTCTTAGTACACGTACACGTAGTACACGTCTTAGTACACGTAAGTACACGTAAGTACACGTTTAGTCTTAGTACACGTACACGTAAGTACACGTAACGTACACGTCGTTAGTACACGTAGTCTTAGTACACGTAGTACACGTAAGTACACGTTTTAGTCTTAGTACACGTAAGTACACGTAAGTACACGTAGTACACGTTTAGTCTTAGTACACGTTAGTACACGTAAGTACACGTAAGTACACGTCTTAGTACACGTAGTACACGTTAGTACACGTAAGTACACACGTAAGTACACGTTTTAGTCTTAGTACACGTAGTACACGTAGTACACGTAAGTACACGTTTAGTCTTAGTACACGTAAGTACACGTAAGTACACGTACACGTTCTAGTCTTAGTACACGTAGTACACTTAGTACACGTAGTACACGTAGTACACGTACACGTCTTAGTACACGTAGTACACGTAGTACACGTAAGTACACGTAGTACACGTTCTAGTCTTAGTACACGTAAGTACACGTAAGTACACGTAGTACACGTAGTACACGTAAGTACACGTAAGTACACGTAAGTACACGTTCTTAGTCTTAGTACACGTTAGTACACGTAAGTACACGTAAGTACTCGTAAGTACACGTTTTAGTACACGTTTACACGTAGTACACGTAGTACACGTAGTACCGTCAGTACACGTACACACTTAGTACGTACACGTAAGTACACGTAGTACACGTTCTTAGTCTTAGTACACGTAGTACACGTTACACACGTAAGTACACGTAAGTACACGTAAGTACACGTAAGTACACGTACGTACACGTTAGTACACGTAAGTACACGTTAGTACACGTAAGTACACGTTCTTAGTCTTAGTACACGTAAGTACACGTAAGTACACGTAAGTACACGTAAGTACACGTTCTTAGTCTTAGTACACGTAAGTACACGTAAGTACACGTAAGTACACGTAAGTACACGTTTAGTCTTAGTACACGTAAGTACACGTAAGTACACGTAAGTACACGTTTAGTCTTAGTCTTAGTACACGTAGTACACGTAAGTACACGTAGTACACGTAAGTACTTAGTACACGTTAGTACACGTAGTACACGTTAGTACACGTAGTACACGTTCTAGTCTTAGTACACGTACACGTACACACGTAAGTACACGTAAGTACACGTTAGTCTTAGTACACGTCTTAGTACACGTAGTACACGTAAGTACACGTACACGTACACGTTTATTCTTAGTACACGTACACGTAAGTACACGTAGTACACGTAGTACACGTAGTACACGTCTTAGTACACGTAGTACACGTCTTAGTACACGTTAGTACACGTAGTACACGTAGTACACGTTTTAGTACACGTAGTACACGTAGTACACGTAGTACACGTACACGTACACGTTAGTACACGTTTAGTCTTAGTACACGTACACGTAGTACACGTAAGTACACGTAGTACACGTTAGTCTTAGTAGTACACGTAGTACACGTACACGTAGTACACGTTTAGTCTTAGTACACGTAAGTACACGTAGTACACGTAAGTACACGTTTAGTCTTAGTACACGTTAGTACACGTAAGTACACGTAAGTACACGTTTAGTCTTAGTACACGTACACACGTAAGTACACGTACACGTACACGTTTAGTACAGTCTTAGTCTTAGTACACGTAGTACACGTAGTACACGTACACGTAAGTACACGTTTTAGTCTTAGTACACGTTACACGTACACGTAAGTACACGTAGTACACGTTCTTAGTCTTAGTACACGTAAGTACACGTAAGTACACGTAAGTACACGTAAGTACACGTAAGTACACGTAAGTACACGTAAGTACACGTAAGTACACGTAAGTACACGTAAGTACACGTAAGTACACGTTTAGTCTTAGTACACACGTAGTACACGTAAGTACACGTAAGTACACGTTTAGTCTTAGTACACGTAAGTACACGTAAGTACACGTAAGTACACGTAGTACACGTTCTTAGTCTTAGTACACGTAAGTACACGTACACGTAGTACACGTTTAGTCTTAGTACACGTAGTACACGTAGTACACGTAGTACACGTACGTACACGTAGTCTTAGTACACGTACACGTACACGTAAGTACACGTAAGTACACGTTTAGTCTTAGTACTTAGTACACGTAGTACACGTAAGTACACGTAAGTACACGTAAGTACACGTTCTAGTCTTAGTACACGTACGTAGTACACGTACTTAGTACACGTAGTACACGTAAGTACACGTTTAGTAGTCTTAGTACACGTAAGTACACGTAGTACACGTTTACACGTCTTAGTACACTTAGTACACGTAGTACACGTAACACGTACACGTAGTACACGTTAGTCTTAGTACACGTACACGTAGTACACGTAAGTACACGTAAGTACACGTTCTAGTCTTAGTACACGTAGTACACGTACACGTACACGTAAGTACACGTAAGTACACGTTAGTAGTCTTAGTACACGTACACGTAAGTACACGTAAGTACAGTACACGTCTTAGTACACGTAGTACACGTTTAGTCTTAGTACACGTAAGTACACGTAAGTACACGTACACGTACACGTAGTACACGTTTTAGTCTTAGTACACTTAGTACACGTAAGTACACGTAAGTACACGTTCTTAGTCTTAGTACACGTAAGTACACGTAAGTACACGTAGTACACGTAAGTACACGTTAGTACACGTAAGTACACGTAAGTACACGTAAGTACACGTAAGTACACGTAAGTACACGTAAGTACACGTAAGTACACGTAAGTACACGTAAGTACACGTAAGTACACGTAAGTACACGTAAGTACACGTTAGTACACGTAAGTACACGTAAGTACACGTAAGTACACGTAAGTACACGTTTAGTAGTCTTCGCGGCCAGCGCCACGCGCGAAGCAGTACACGTAACACGTAAGTACACGTAAGTACACGTTTAGTCT
Organism: Streblospio benedicti; assembly: GCA_019095985.1. Taxonomy (NCBI): domain Eukaryota; kingdom Metazoa; phylum Annelida; class Polychaeta; order Spionida; family Spionidae; genus Streblospio; species Streblospio benedicti. The sequence goes on along the minus strand of JAGTTF010001722.1, from coordinate 2,744 downwards.
TAGTACACGTTAGTACACGTAGTACACGTACACACGTTACACGTTTAGTCTTAGTACACGTAGTACACGTACACGTACACGTACACGTACACGTTTAGTCTTAGTACACGTAAGTACACGTAAGTACACGTAAGTACACGTAGTACACGTCTTAGTCTTAGTCTTAGTACACGGGTACACGTACACGTAGTACACGTAAGTACACGTTCTAGTCTTAGTACACGTACACGTACACGTAAGTACACGTTTTAGTCTTAGTACACGTTCTACACGTTAGTACACGTAAGTACACTTAGTACACGTTACACGTAGTACACGTACACGTTAGTACACGTAAGTACACGTACACGTACACACACAAGTACACGTTCTTAGTCTTAGTACACGTAAGTACACACGTCTTAGTACACGTAAGTACACGTTTTAGTCTTAGTACACGTAAGTACACGTAAGTACACGTAAGTACACGTTTAGTACACTTAGTACACTTAGTACACGTAAGTACACGTCTTAGTACACGTACACTTTTAGTACACTTAGTACACGTTAGTACACGTAAGTACACGTAGTACACGTTTAGTCTTAGTACACGTAGTACACACGTACACGTACACGTACACGTAGTACACGTAAGTACACGTACAGTACACACGTAGTACACGTAGTACACGTAAGTACACGTTTAGTCTTAGTACACGTAGTACACACGTAAGTACACGTAAGTACACGTTCTTAGTACTTAGTACACGTAGTACACGTAAGTACACGTAAGTACACGTAAGTACACGTAGTAGTCTTAGTACACGTAGTACACGTAGTACACGTTTAGTCTTAGTACACTTAGTACACGTAGTACACGTAAGTACACGTAAGTACACGTTTAGTCTTAGTACACGTACACGTAGTACACGTAAGTACACGTAGTACACGTTTAGTCTTAGTACACGTAAGTACACGTAGTACACACGTTCTAGTCTTAGTACACGTAAGTACACGTAGTACACGTAGTACACGTAAGTAACGTTTAGTCTTAGTACACGTACACGTGGTACACGTAGTACACGTAAGTACACGTAGTCTTAGTACACGTAAGTACACGTTTAGTCTTAGTACACGTACAGTAAGTACACGTAGTACACGTACACACGTTCTTAGTCTTAGTACACGTAGTACACGTAGTACACGTAAGTACACGTAAGTACACGTTTCTAGTCTTAGTACACGTAAGTACACACGTACACGTAGTACACGTAAGTACACGTTCTTAGTCTTAGTACACGTACACGTACACGTAAGTACACGTTAGTACACGTTTTAGTCTTAGTACACGTAAGTACACGTAAGTACACGTAAGTACACGTAAGTACACGTTCTAGTCTTAGTACACGTAAGTACACGTAAGTACACGTTAGTACACGGTCTTAGTACACGTAAGTACACGGTACACGTAGTACACGTTCTTAGTCTTAGTACACGTAAGTACACGTAAGTACACGTAAGTACACGTAAGTACACGTAAGTACACGTAAGTACACGTAAGTACACTTAAGTACACGTAAGTACACATAAGTACACGTATCTAGTCTTAGTACACGTAAGTACACGTAAGTACACGTAAGTACACGTTAGTACACGTAAGTACACGTAAGTACACGTAAGTACACGTAAGTACACGTTACACATAGTACACGTAAGTACACGTTAGTACACGTAAGTACACGTAAGTACACGTAAGTACACGTAAGTACACGTCTTAGTCTTAGTACACGTAAGTACACGTTTAGTCTTAGTACACGTAAGTACACGTAAGTACACGTAAGTACACGTTCTTAGTCTTAGTACACGTAAGTACACGTAAGTACACGTAAGTACACGTTCTTAGTCTTAGTACACGTTAGTACACGTAAGTACACGTTGTACACGTACACACGTTTAGTCTTAGTACACGTAAGTACACGTTAGTACACGTAAGTACACTTAGTACACGTAAGTACACGTAAGTACACGTAAGTACACGTTAGTACACGTAAGTACACGTAAGTACACGTAAGTACACGTTCTTAGTCTTAGTACACATACACGTAGTACACGTAAGTACACGTTTAGTCTTAGTACACGTTTCTAGTCTTAGTACACGTAAGTACACGTAAGTACACGTTTTAGTCTTAGTACTTAGTACACGGGTACACGTTTTAGTCTTAGTACACGGGGTACACGTAAGTACATTAGTCTTAGTACACGTAGTACACGTAAGTACACGTTCTACACGTTTAGTCTTAGTACACGTTTAGTACACGTAAGTACACGTTTACACGCATCTTTTAGTACTTAGTACACAAAGTACACGGGTACACGTACATGGGTAAGTACACGTTTTAGTCTTAGTACACGGGTACATCGTAAGTACACGTAGGTACACGTTACAGTCTTAGTACACGTACACGGTACACGTAAGTACACGTAGTACACGTTTAGTCTTAGTACACGTAAGTACACGTAAGTACACGTTCTTACACATTTCTTAGTCTTAGTACACGTAAGTACACGGGTACACATAAGTACACGTTTACACTAGTACACGTTAGTACACGTACACACGGTACACGTTTAGTCTTAGTACACGGGGTACACGTAGTACACGTAAGTACACGTAAGTTAGTTCTTAGTACACGTAGTACACGTAAGTACACGTAGTACTTACATGTTACACGTGGCTTAGTACACGTTTAGTCTTAGTAATAATG
>JAGTTF010001718.1:7537-19641 GCA_019095985.1 Streblospio benedicti | reverse complement strand
TGTGTGTGTGTGTGTGTGTGTGTGTGTGTGTGTGTGTGTGTGTGTGTGTGTGTGTGTGTGTGTGTGTGTGTGTGTGTGTGTGTGTGTGTGTGTGTGTGTGTGTGTGTGTGTGTGTGTGTGTGTGTGTGTGTGTGTGTGTGTGTGTGTGTGTGTGTGTGTTTTAATCATGAGAAATGTTGTTGGTTGTTGTACTTGCAAGCTGACCAGTCCAACATTGTCTAACCATTGCCACATGCCTTGAGTATACAGTAACAACTATAGAGCACGGCGTATAATGTAATATGGCTCAGGTTCAATCTCACTGATTGAATCACATTCATAGGTCTTGTGTGAGAGCTGGATTTTTTATCCAAAGTATTGATGGTATAAGTCAGTCTGCAAATTTTGGAAAAGCTACTACGTGGGACGAATACTGACACAATTGGGTAGTCGCATATGGCCTCTGTGTGCCGTAAGTTTACGTGACTTGCCTTGCTAGACAACGCTGGCAGATCCAGACTTTCGTAAAACATGGGAGGGGGGTCATAGGTTTCTTACAGGCAAAGGCTCGTGAAAATGCCAAATAAAAACATGAGTCAGATATTTGTTATAAAAAACCCGTGTCATGAAACACGAGCACAAATACTATATTATCCTTCAAATATGACAGGTACGAATAACAGATGAAGCGAAAGGTCGAACATATCAAAAACAGCTGATGTAATCATCTCCTTTTTGTTCAAATATATAGTAAGTCTAAATAAGAAAAATTAACCAGATAAGAGCAAACATTGTACACCACTCATACCTTGTTTGTCGATTTGGTCAATTGCCTAAGAATTACTTTCATAACCATGCATTTACTAAACTAATTTTGAATAAGTTTTATTCACAACGGCCCCACATAGACTAAATTTGACACAGCGACACAGCCGTTTTTTAGCATGTGACCATTTTCGGGAGTGTCCTTTTGGATTTAGGGGTGGGGTGGGGTGGGGGGGGGGGGCTACTTCAGGGGTGAATGGGTAGGGGGGTGCCACTTAAGGTCCAAAATCAAAATGAAACCAGTGAAACTATGAAAATGATACCCCTAGTGAAACCACGCAATGAAAACAATGGAGGTATTATCACACGGGGTAGTATTCTATGTGATACTGTGATGAAAACAAGATTTACTACAACTTATATTTACTTTTTATGTTTTTTATGGCTCAATAATGCAAAATCCCATGAATAGAGAGGTGGATATTGAGCCTCCCTTAGTGAAACTGGCTGTAATGTTGAAATCATGACCCCTAGTGAAACTGAGTGGTGGAAAAGGTGACCCCTAATGAAACTGAGTGGTGGAAAAGGTGACCCCTAGTGAGACTGGGGGTTTGAAAAAGGTGACCCCTATCGTGGCACATGGTGTATAGGGCGACTATGGAATTCACCCCCCTACCCTGAGTGTCACTCACAATTGTTGAAAAACAGTTGTGTTGGCCGTCACATGCTAAAAAACGGCTGTGTCGCTGTGTCAAATTTAGCCCATGTGGGGCCCTATGATGGGTGTTTCAAACGTGGCTTACTTCACCAGTTCCCTCTCAGCTCGTTACACAGGGTGGGGTTGGGGGTCAGGGTCGGGTGTGTGTGTGTTAGAATACAGAAAATGCGGTACACTTTCAATTGGAGTGCAATGCGGCAAGGCGTTCAAGACTACTCATTAGACAGATATCACACATCATGTCATGTGGCGAGACAGATGGTATTGGATGTGTTCCTTGCTATATGTGTGTGTTTTTTCCTTCTTTTTCCTCTTACTTTTAGATTTACTATTATATCGTTGAGCTACTATCAATGGACACTACTTATTTCATTTTCAAAGTCTGTACACTGTTGCGAGCCCGCAAGTGGTCATTTATATAATCAATGAACAGTAGATAAGGAGGACAAAATTCTGTGATGGGATACTGGTTTAAACAGTGACAGATAGTTTAAAAAGGGGGCAGGGTCTTTAAACCTTGCGTAAACGCAGCCGCAGTGAGAGTTTTTAGTGGTCGGCACCATGTTGCCACCATGTCTTTACCAAGTCGGTATCAAGTCGGTATCTAGTCTCCATAGTCGTTAGCTAGTCGGCAGCTAGTCTCCGAAAAAAATCGTTGATGCACCGGCGATTGATGGCGACATTTTTAGTTCCACCCCTCTGCAGCGGAACTAAAAAAGTCGCCGTGGTTTGCTGGCGACTCAAAAAATCAATACAAAATCATTACCAAGTCGTTACCAAGTCGTTACCAAGTTTTTACCAAGTCTCGACCAGGTCTTAACCAAGATAACGACCATAAAATCATGGTTTTCACCTGATTGCGACCTGATAACGACGTGGTAGCGACGGAAATGTCCCTAGAGTTTGGTTCATTTTACGCAAAGCTATCGATGAGGCTACCCCCCTATGATGCTACCCAAGTGAGATAATCACATGTAAGACATAGAATGACAAAGGTTTATCGAGTGAACACATTTTAATAAAAGTACATAGGATATGTGATAAACTTACAAATACAAATATATATACAATTACTAGCTGTTTATCCGGCGTTGCTCGGGTTGAAACAGATGAGATCTGTAACACATTAAATGCCCCTCCCTCCCCATCCTTTCCCCTGTCCCACATCCCTGATTATCAGGAGCTACACAGCGGGACATCCAGGCTCACGGTGGCGGGTGCTTTGCCGCCTTCCTGGAGTATATACACACAAGACAGCCAAGACAGTCAACAGTCCGGCCTGCCCTCACCTCAGCCGACCCCGCCCTGCACACGTCTGGCGTGGCCCGGGACCAGTGATAACACCCGCCCCTGTGCGTCAGACACCCAGATTTTTAAGATTGCACACCCAGTACTGGGAGATTACATGATAGTAAAAGCACCATCAAGATCATTAAGCTCCGCCCACCTCACTTCAGGCACTGACTGCACCCTAGCTGCCGCTGCCACAGGCAGTTTACAGGCCCAACCCTGTCTGGTAACAGTTTAAACTCCTACCTCTTCCCGCCCTGTCCTTTCATCTTGTCTCTTGTCTCCTCTGCTCCCTACTCCCCACGTGGCCGCACCAGACTTCAACTCTATGCAAACTAACTGACCAATTAACCTCTGCCTTACTTTCACCATGTCACATTGCCCCTCGATCAGTTCAGGTCACGCCGCCTAATCACTCCTTTGATAAGCCGACCCAGGGCCTGAACACAACCAGGTGCACTGGGTCACCCCAGGTCAAGGTCTCTGGCGGCCACTGAGGTAGAGAGCGTTGGGGAGAGAAGAAGGGGATAGTGGCAGCGGAAGAAAGAATAGTGGAGGGTATAATACTTAATCTGTTCCGCACGTGTATACCAGGGGTAGCAGTAGCTGGGCGAGTGATATTAGAGGGATCAATCATTGCCATATACATGTAGTGTGTATGTGACGGTCATATATGACGATGGGAGGAAGGTGATGGGGGTGTCTTTAATCTGTCACAGACCTGTATACTAACGGGAGCCCGGTACGAGGGATGGGGTACTGCTTTTAAACCATTTTGACCCAAGATGACGACCAAGTTTTCTTCAAGTCTCTACTTACTCGAGACCTAATTACAATCAAGTCTTCTTAGTCTTTATCAGGTCTTTACCAGGTCTTTACCAGGTCTTTACCAGGTCTTTACCATCATCGGGGGCTATGTCACAACCAAGTCTCAACCTAGTCTTCATCAGGTCTTCACCATGTCGTGATCTGGTCCTAAACAAGTCTTCCTCAAGTCGTCATCAAGTCGGAAGCAGTCGCCGTGGCTGGTCCTCAATTTCTGAGATTTAGTCTTCACCAGTCTTTACCAAGTCGTAACCTATGGCGACCATGGAATCGGGAGAAATTTTTTCCCGACAAAAATGTGCATTTTGTCGTGACCTAGTCGTTGATACCCACGACTTTTTTTTTAGGTCCCGACTAGGTAATGATAGTGGAATGAGGGGGGGGGGGGGGGGGGTAAAGTCAGTTTTTTTTGCATTATAGAACTCGTAAACACGAGCACAAAAACTCAATTACATATTGTAACGTTATTGAAATCTTATGAACAGATGTAGCGTGAGGCCGAATATCTAAAAAACAGCTGATGTAATCATGTCCTTTTTGTTCAAATATATAGTAAGTCTAAATATAAAAAAATAACCAGATAAGAGCACACATTGTATACCACTTATACCTTTTTTGTCGAGTTGGTCAATTATCTAAAAATTACTTTCATAACCATGCATTTACTAAACTAATTTCGAATAAGTTTTATTCACAACGGCCCCACATAGACTAAATTTGACACAGCGACACAGCCGTTTTTTAGCATGTGACCATTTTCGGGAGTGTCCTTTTGGATTTAGGGGTGGGTTGGGGTGGGGGGGGGGGGGCTACTTCAGGGGTAAATGGGTAGGGGGTGCCACTTAAGGTCCAAAATCAAAATGAAACCAGTGAAACTATGAAAATGATACCCCTAGTGAAACCACGCAATGAAAACAATGGAGGTATTATCACAAGGGGTATTATTCTATGTGATACTGTGATGAAAACAAGATTTACTACAACTTATATTTACTTTTTATGTTTTTTATGGCTCAATAATGCAAAATCCCATGAATAGAGAGGTGGATATTGAGCCTCCCTTAGTGAAACTGGCTGGAATGTTGAAATCATGACCCCTAGTGAAACTGAGTGGTGGAAAAGGTGACCCCTAGTGAAACTGAGTGGTGGAAAAGGTGACCCCTAGTGAAACTGCGAGGTGGAAAAGGTGACCCCTATCGTGGTACATGGTGTATAGGGCGACTATGGATTTCACCCCCCCCCCCCCTTGAGTGTCACCCACAATTGTTGAAAAACAGTTGTGTTGGCCGTCACATGCTAAAAAACGGCTGTGTCGCTGTGTCAAATTTAGCCCATGTGGGGCCCTATGATGAAGACACAAGACATTTGTGGACGGGGCTTTATCATCTAGAAAGCCATCTGGAGCTCATTTGGAGCACCGATCCTTTTCGGGAGTGTCCTTTTGGATTTGGTGCTAATTTGAGATATGGGCTATCAGCCTAGATTTTGTTTTCACCTTAGCAGTTTTCACTGGGTTACGGTATATCTGAATGAATTATTTACCTACATGTGTTGTAAGAGTGTTGAATTTTATAATTTCCGTACACTCCGTATATAATCAAGATTATAAGGGTAATGGTATGTTTTTGCGGTGAAATCTCTTTACGAGTGATGTCTGCATGCTAGCGTTCACTCGTGCAGGCAACACAAGTAATGGTATGTTTCACGTGATCTCACCACTAAAACATACCATTGCCCTTTTTCTCACCACTTTGATGGTATTGTTTTAAAAACAGTTATCAAACTTCATTTCCATGATCCGCAGACTCATGGTTCAAATGTTAACACATATACTACTCCTAGAGTCAGCATGCTTCTAATTACAGGTAGAATCTGCCAAGGGAGTGATTACCTCATTATTTTACCATAATAAAGATCCTGCCTCAGTTGCTGAGGACAACATATGAAACTAAATCATAGTAGGCCTTTAATTAATTTAGTTCAGGAACATACGATATTAAAGTTAGAACATAACATAATTAAATAAATGCATTCACGGCCGGTACGCTGTGGTGTATTTCAAACTTGCTGATGAACACTTGATGCTATGTCATTCCATAATGCAAACAGTTCTTCCATATTTACTGTTATCTGCATAGGCCTACCGGTAATCATGTACTCATCCATGGGCTACCACGTGAGCTAGAATAATCCTAATATTGGTTGAAACGCCACCTGAAGGGTTAAAATACCCGAGTATATCACAATCATAGTGACCACTCCTTGTTCAACCCCCCACCCCCTTTAACCCCAAACACCAACCGAACACCTAAATACATAGACCATGTAATACAATTATAACCGTGACTTTCTGATAAGAAAAAGACCCACTCACTCCATAAACACTGCACCCGATGGTCCCAGATCTGTAGCCTATAAATCATAGCTGAGATCAGCAAAAGGCATCAGACCGCTTCGCCCCCGCCCCACAAAACACAATCACACCGGACCGATTGGATCGACACGAGGAGCACCGACGGGAGCGTCGGAAGTATCTATAAATACACATTTCTCGCTAACTGCCTCCCTGAACCCTACAGCCCTCGCATCCAGGGCGCCGCCTGGGGTGGCAGCGTCCTGACAACCACGCTCCCTACAGACTGTCCCCACGTACCCTTGTGGCAGACAGACGACAGAATGACTTACGCTCGCCACTGATTTTGCACCTCCCATGGGACTGTCTCCTCGCCACTTCCGTCCAGAATAGCCCACTTGTTTTTAGGTTTAGCTCCATCAGAGAGCAGTTAAACAAGCCAATATGTGTGCATTATAAATGGGCTGGTGACACTTTTGTCAAGTAGGCTGTCGTGTCCCAGGCGTGTTGTTGGGGTGGGGGTTTAGCGTTGGGTTTTAGGCCAATGGGACACGTATGGAAATGAGAAGAGCGGAGATTGTAATCTAAAACCACTCTGCGGCGTGTGAATGAACTGCCGTGGAGAGACGTCTCTGTTGGTTTGAGTAATTTAGGGATTGCCTCCCAATAAGCAGAGATTATTACCTTGCACGTGTATTTGGCCTATCTTGGATGTGATATTATTAGACATAAGCTGCAATGCTGATAATGCTTTATCCGCTCATTGAAGGTAATAAGTAGAGGATGATGAGAAAAAAAATGATTAACGTCTTCGTCTCTGTCTTTGTCTTGTCGTTGTCTTTGTTGCCTTTGTCAGTGTTTTCGTTGTCGTCTTTGTCAGTGTCTCCATTGTTGTCTTTTTCGTTGTCTTGTTGACAAACATAAGCACGACAAAATAAGTTCATGTAGCATGCACAACCTTTACGAACTGCCATCTCAATAAATCAAGAGCCTGTTTACGGGATCATCACTCCTCTAGTCGAACCCTACAGAAACCCGGGGGAGAGACACTTGTGGCGTCCACTTGCTAGACTCGCCTGTTGCATACAGATGCTTACGATGAAACGCGTTGATAAAGTTCATAACATACATGAAATACACATCTCACTGAGCTACAGATAAGTCTTATATAAAATAAAGTATACACGGATCTTAACTGAACACGTGTAGAATCAACCCCGATGGCAATCTGTATACTCTTGTGGCTTCCCCTGCTTCAGCACGGTGTCTGCGCAGGTGGCCACGTAAGCCAGGCTCGACTGTAGCGCCCTCCCCGGCCAGTCCCGGGTAATGACTCCTCGTGTAGCGCTAATGCCGAGATCAGGCGGCCGCGTGTGGCGGGAATACGCAGCAGGCTACGGGGCGGCCCCTGCGAGGGGGCACGGGGACCCGTGGACAGGGTGTCATCTTAACGGCATGCGATATTGTGGCTTTTGCATCAAAAGGCGATGGCAAATGAATTGTAAGCAACATGAGGTTTTTGGCAATTGGAGATTGCTGTGTAGAGAGGTGGTGTTTTGAGGTGGGTTGTCTGCTATGTCAACCGGGCAGATTGTGTTAATAGAGAAGGCGTCCCAGGATGGTGTTTGTAAATCACAGCCAACAAGTCCACACCGTAAAGTCCAATTAGACCCTAGTCTGGGGACACAGTGTAATTCAACTGGAATCGACTGGAACTGTGGTGGCATGTGGATGAAACAGTTCGTGGGAAAGGGGCATTGATATTTAGTTCTTGTCATTACGAAATATAGCTCCCACTGATGTGTGGTAACCATTTTGGTAATCTCAACCACCCCCACCGTATTTGTTGGCAGATCCGTTTTTTTGTGTGTGTGTGTGTGTGTGTGTTTTTTTTGTTTTTTTTTTTTTTTTTTTTTTTTTTTTTTTTTTTTAAGTGGTGGGTTCGCACTGGCTTGATTTTCATAGGTTTCTTACAAGCCAAGGTTTGTGGCGATGCCAAAAATTCTTACAAATCGATTTTTTTTGTTCATTTTTGGTTCTTGGGATGAAAAAGTGTGGGCCTGCCTCCCCGACCCGCCCATACTTTTCCCAAATACACATACAGCGCCAATGGAGTCACCACCGGCCTATATAATGAGCATGTCATCGACTAACCCGACACCCTGATCAATAAGGGACAGCTGTCACAGGAGGATGTATCTCAATAAGAAGTCTATAACTAATCGTGTGTGTACACGAGCTGTCAGCTGTCTCACGCCTGCAAACCAAAAGGCTTGAAAAGACCCACTCAAGCATGCAATTGGAGCTATGTATGTGGTCTCTTTCAAATATCAACCTTAAATCATATAGAATTTTCTTCGTCTTCTCAGTCTTTTTCTATGGTAAGCAAGCTCCTACCACTGTATTGACATAGCTGAAGACAGGTTTTACAACCCTAAGCCTCCATTTGACTATATCATGTGGCCCTGACGAGAGTCGAACTCACGACCCCAAGGTTGTGAGACCAGAATGATACCATCATCCCAAGCAGCGAGCTGTTAAAAGGTTGTATAGACAAACCGTTGTCTTTGTAACCTCCGGCCTACAGACTTGGTCAGTTGTCATTTCAAACCAGAGGTCGTAAGTTCGATTCCCGTCAGGGCGACTTGATATAGTCAAATGGAAGCTTAGGGTTGTAAAACCTGTCTTCATCTATGTCGATATAGTGTTAGGAGCTATCCACAAGCAAATTTTGGGGAAAAATCAACTAGCATCAAAATGCGAAGAAATTAAACCTCCCAAAATTTCCGTCCTAGGTTATTTGAATGCATCATGCACCAACGTGTTCTAGCATTGTCATATAAACGGATAGTGCATCATAGACAACTCCACACGGACCAATGTTGCTTAGATCTTTCTAAAAAAGATTTTTTGTTTTATACTTTGACTTTGATTTAAGCCGACTTTACGCCGGCCCACTCAAATAATATTAACGTCTTTTATCCAAAATGAAATTTAACATATTGTGAAGGGAACATGGCTAAATACAGCTACATCATTTCAATATTGCTTGTTGTTATCTAGTTTAGTACATGGTTAAAGCAAAAATCCGTTACTTGTTGGTATTTCTCTTCACATAATATATGTTTATTTGCATACAATTTTTTCTGATACAATTGACACTTTATCTAAATAAATAAATGTATTTTTTCTGGAATTTCAAACCTAGTCACAATGCAAACGAATAGCTTGCTCGAAGAAGTACGTATTACTTTATACACAACTGTTTTATCCGCCAGTAAATTGCTACTTTAAATGTAAATGTAAATGTGGTGGTTTATAGTCCTGATCCAAGTCTTACTCTCACGACTTTACAATTTACACCAGGTCATTGGCCCACTTATTGATAATCAATTGATAATTTCTCATATGCTTAGGTGGGATTCGAACCACCTACCTACACGAAAAACACAGTAGAAAACCATATAGAATTTATCACAACGTACAAACAACATGTTCATTTATATATATTGAGGCCTCTCGCATAAGCAAGTTAGATTACATCTCGTGTGAATACGGCGTTAACACTGTTAACTACAGCTACAACCCGTTTCAAATGTATCAACGAGACGTATTATATATTGCAGGTGCGCATGATGGTATGAATTTTGATTCATTCTATAAAATGTACGGAAACACACGAAGCCCATACGATGTCTGCTTGGAACCAGTGGTCTGACAGCAGAGTTAAGTGGAAAACGCTATAAAGCTGGCCAGACCGACACATGATTTCATTTAGAAGATTGAAGGTGCATAAAACTGTCCGGTCCCTGGAAAGAGGACTAGACTGCGCGATTGATTATGGGGTAATTATGATGAATAGGAGTAAGACGTTATAGGGCGGGTGGGATCATGGGTGCGGGGGGGGGGCATGATTCTGTCGAGGGCGGGTGGTTAGGTCGGCCCCCTGGGGTAAAAGATGGACGTTGGGGGGGGGGGGGGTAACCACGCGTATGGCTGGTGAAGGTCGGTAGGTCTATTTCTGGTCTTACGTGTGTATGTTATTGCTCAAAATAAGTTACCAACCAAATATGTAATTCATGCCTAACAGCCATTCATATGCGCTGTGAGTTTGAGTTTGTGACTCATTTTATTTTTCTTCTGACAGAAAATATGTGGTGGGAAGTGCTTTGGAAACACCACATTTCAATTCAACAAGTTCCAGATATCCATAATACTTCAATAAGATTTAAGCAAAAAATTAACTCAATTCTAATGAAATAGGCCGATCCAGGGGGGGGGCGCAGGTGGCGCGCACCCCACCTTTCACCTTTTCCCACCAAAATACTTCATTTTGTAGGGGTTTTACACGTCTGCCATCGATCGTGCGTACAAAACCTATGAAATCCCTGAAGTGCGCCCCCCCCCCCTTTTTTTCTAAAAACCTCTATCTGCCATTGAATGAGTTGTATAGTAGTTAAGCTGGACGTTTCATGTCCGTACTCAAAGCAGAGGGAAAGTAGGACCATCAGCTACTATGGAATGTCACAGCCCGTTGTGGCTGGGGCCTCTGATGGGGAAGTAAGAATGTGTCTATTCTGAGGAAATGTTGAGCATCGCCCATAAATAATGGCAATTAGACACCGAGAGGGCACGATCATGGTTTTGAGTGTCCCATATGGTGCCTAGGAATATGCAAATGTGGGATCTCTATTTCATGCTTCCCTTCAAACAGTACCGTTGGAGAGGAATACTGTATTACGAGTAAAGTAGTTCTTCATACGGATGATATATACAACTATGAAACTCGTACATTATCAATGGCAGATCCAGTTTTTTTAAAAAGGGGGGGGGGGCACTAAAGGGATTTTATGAAAAACCCTATGAAAATGAAGTATTTTGGTGGGAAAAGGGGGGGCGCCCCCTGCGACCCTCCTGGATCTGCCTATTCATTATAATTGGTAAATATGCTGAAAACATATTATATGATGGAGTGTCATATGGTTATATAGGTAGCCAGTTAATACAGTCAACCGTTAATTGATATAGAATTGTGTTACACTAGTGAACTCGCACCTCGTTGTATAAGTCTGGCTACGCACGGTCGTGCCCACAGACGACAAACCACAAAACTCTGATTTAAAAATCACGCACATGCGCACTGCAGCACACAATCAAACACTCTCATTAATGGCCCGTGCGCATGCGCCGTCCACCAAAATCGTCTGTGGGGCGGAAATTACGTGCGCTAGTCAATTCATGTAGACAGTAGCTGTGCGGAAGTAGGCCTCTTGTCGGCCCCCGAGAGATAGGTCATCGGGGAGAGGGTGAGCAGGGGAAGGCAGCGAGCGGGGGTGGACTGGCGGTGAGGCATGGGCGGTCGGCACGCAAAGCGGGGCAGCAGGGTCCGGTAATGATGATAGCGGGGTACAGCAGAACTTCTCTATTGAGACCACCTTAGGGACTGCCCATTACTTATTGCTGGTGGGGAGTGTGAGGATTTGGTCTGATGTCCATGTGCAAAATTACCCCCCCCCCCCAACCGCCCTTTTTTATTTACAAAAAAGGCAACCCCCTATTTTTTTCAAGTACAAATTGGTGACCCCCCCCCTTATCAAATGTTGTTTGCCACGATTATACGCACTAAATTAGCATGTGTTTTACCCATGAAATGACAGTAAAATAAAAAATGAAAAAAAAAATAAACACTCCCTTTTTTATATTTGGTACAAAATTAATGACCCCCGCTAAAATATCTGTACCAAAATAGAGAACCCCCACTGGATTTCCTCAGACACCCCCCTGACTTAAATAATGGGCACTCCCTTAGGGACTAGCCCAAAATTCCCATTAGAGAGGTGGTCACTTGTTGGGGGTTGATGTTGGTCTCTTTATGTAGGATTGGGACTTTGAGAAGTGGTCTTATTATAGAGGTCGTCGTAGGGAGTTGTATTTATTCAGTCTATTTGGCAATTGACATTGACGCATATCAGGCGGTCGTATTTCAATGGAGAAATAGGGTAGACACAGATTAAGAATCATAGTGGTCTGTACGGTCAGTTTTGTTACGGTAACAGAACTAACGAATTTACATGTGCATGGACTTTAATACGATGAATATATCTTGGCGTTTAAAACATGGAGTATATCCTCTTAGAATATGCATACTATGTATACAGTTGACAAAGTTTCCCA